>VIAB01013349.1:51367-64022 GCA_009801035.1 Oophaga pumilio
ATTATTTCTCTAGTCTTCTGTGAATCTATTGTCACAGGTTAATAGCTGTACTAACAATTTCTCTGTCATGTCATAACACAGGGAGATGTAAGGCCAACAACAGAGAGCCTCTTCATACAAACTAGCTGTAGTATACATTTCTTTGGTCAATATGATCCACATTTGGTACTAAGGGAAGTGTCCCATTCATAGGATTGTCAGGACGGACTTTTCATTCCTAATTGTTTCCTGCAGATGTGATCAAACTTGTAACTGACTTGGAACATCCTTGCTGATTGCTACTCCTACTTGGCTGAGTGATGTGGTGCCGGATATGTTTTTGAATTCACAAACCAGTTCAGAACTTAGGCAGTTGTGAAACCTAGGAGAACTGGCTGTATGATCTTCAGATCATGGATCACATAAGCCAGAGTTGATCCATATTTACCCCAGGCATAATTTCTTATAACCACAGTTCCCAGCAGAGTGCGGCACATTCATGACAATGAAAGAGTGCTTGTGAAAATTAATTTTAATCCATATACAAATAGGGGCTCTTTGTTATACGCATGGCGTGGCTATTAGCTGGGGGCACTATCCTTGGGACTGCCTTAGGTTGAGAGTGATGGATAGTGCTCGCTCCTAAAGCAAACGTTGCCCTGCGTGTGTGCACATATGTATTGATAGTGACTGTGCAGGCCGTGATTGCACACAATGGCTGGGTGCGTTTTCCTTCCTTGGTTCTCTCTGCTCATGCAGTTCATATACTATAAAGTGCAGCAAGCGGCATCTACAGAGAGCCAGGTGGAAGAACGTGTCCAGCCATTGTGTGCGAATGCGACCTGTACAGGCAGTGTCAATGCGCATTCGTATACACTTGGCGTAGCGTTCATAAGGTAGGGCAGTCCCAAAGAGACAAGTTGAGGGGCAAAACAGTGCACCCAGCTCATGGCCATGCCATGGATGCACTGAAGCCCCTTACATATGGATTAAAAATTATTTTCACAAACGCTGAACCAGTAATAGGTAAACTGCTAATATGATTTTTATAGGGAAGTGAAATTCTATATATAACTATACAGTTAGTCTAAAATACATGGAACTACAGGTGGAACTCTGCTTGTGACTGTTAACCTGTTAAATGCCACTATCAATTTCTGATATCAGTAATAATAGCACACCAGCATAGGAGCGCGTCATTCTATGCATCCACTGCCGTCCCCATGACAGTTAGTTGCTATGACAGCCAGTGCTTAACTAGGGGTCTATTAAATGCAATAAAAAGTTAAAAAAAGGAATTCAAGCTTGAATCACCTCCTTCATCCCCATTAAAAATAAAGATATTAAAAAATTTTTAAAAATACACATATTTGGTATCAACGTGTACATAAGAGTCCAAACTACAGTAGTGTTCAAAATAATAGCACAATAGCACTGTGTACATGTTATATAAGTACAAAGTAAAATTTACACAAGCACAGTGCACACATCACACACGTTGCACAAGCACAGTGCACACATCAGACATGTCACATGTGCAAAGGACACACATCAGACACATGGATAGCACACACATGAGACATATCACACAAGCATAAAACACACCAGTCAAGTAAAGCACACTCACTTGACACATCACACAAGTGGACACATTAGCCACGTCATACAAGCACAGGACACATATCAAACACATCACACAAGTATAGCACACAAATCATACATGTCACACAAGCACAGAACACATAGCAGACATATCACACAAACAGAGCTCACACATAAAACACATCACACAAGCATAGTGGACACATTAGCCACGTCACACAAGCACAGCGCATACATCAGATATATCACATAAGCACAGCGCTCACATCAGACATGTCACATAAGCACAGCTCTCACATCAGACATGTCACATAAGCACAGCGCACACATCAGACATGTGATATAAGCCCAATGCACAAGTTACAGAAGTACCCTACCCTTTGACAAAGGCCATTTCGCTGAACGCGCGTCGGAGTGGGCGCATCGTGGAGGCCTCTATATTCTAACTATACAGGTAACCAATTCTTGGGTGATAATGTTTCTGCCACATTAATTTGATATATGGTTACCGGCATTGTATTTCTACTACTTAAAAGCTAAATGGGAGTATGCAATTTAGACTATGGTAATTGGTAATGATATTAATTTTGCACTTGTTCTTTTCCTCCCACCCTAATGTCTTTATTCTAACTATACTGGTAACAACTTTAGAATATTAATGTTGCTGTTGCATTATACTGATATGTATTTACCTGTTCCTCATTTTTACTGTTATAAGACTATGGGAGTGTGCAATTTAGACTATGATTCAGTAACTATATGAATTTTCGCCCCTGTTCTTCCTTTCCCTCTTAAGTGCGCCCCCTTGTTGACTCTTATGTGCATTTTGGTCTTTGACCCCTGTCCTACTGTTTGCTAAATGTCCTGATAATTTTTCAAATAATTCCTTCAATAAAATATATTTTCTGTATTTTCATTATGAATTTTGAGATTTTTTTTTATCGTGTTTTTTTCTTATATGGTTGATGTTACAGAAGTGCAGGACAATCACTGAACATAGGGAGCAGGCAAACACAAACACTGTATGCACACAATTATCACTGCACAAACTACATCTTAAACAAGTCAGTTATACTTTTATGAATACTTACCACTTCCAAGGCTCATTAAAATAGGATTATTTTCGAAGTTCCAAAGCTATGACAGACACACATAATACACAGATACACATGCAGTGTGTTTGCTACCTCTGCTGTAAGGGGGAAGACCAGTCTGCGGGTACCTGCTTGCCGGGACCGGAACTGTTAAGACTGCATCCCCTATTGCCTGGGGGAAGAAATGAGAAGCTGGACCCACCTCATGACCTGGGTAGGCGGGGTTGCATAAAGAAAAGAAAAGCGCATGCAGCAGTGAATTTGGAGCCAACCTGCAGCAGTGCGCAGTCAGGTGAGCGGCGCGCTCTGTCCCCCCGAGTACCAGCGCCGCGACAGACCTCACTGGTTGGGCCCCACCTTCTGCAAAGGGACCGCTGCTCTGAGAGGGGCCGTGCATGCTGCAGTAGCCATAGAGAGGAGTGCTCCGTCCTGCGAGCACCAGCATTACGCAGACCAGCGTCCGTTGACTCCCACCGCCAACAGCAGGGACTTGAGTGAGAGAGGTGCAGTGTGCCCGGTGACCACCTGAGAGCAAGGCGCCATATGTTTCGTGTCTGTGAGTACTGCGCACGTGCCAGATAGGAGAGACCGGTTATGGGACAGACACTTGCTCCCTGATTTGCCAGTTTATACTTGTCGGTCTAGGTCGGACCCGGATGGCGCTGCGGCCTTAATTGTCTCAGCCGCATCAACTTATGAATGAGGGGCTCCGTGGAAGGTACCGGAGACCAACCACTGCCAACAGAAGACGGACCACCTTTACCAGCAGGACCTTTTTGGACAAGCACAACGCCAGCCACTGTTGGTGCTACTGACTTCAAAGCTTCAGCTGTGAACTGGGAAGCCTCTAACATGATAAGTAATTTAAAGAACTGCCATTATCCTGTTTATTGCTCATTAACTTTGCCTGTTGCTTGCCATTGAACTGTTTAACCCTCATTTAGCCATTTATCTCCCTGCGAGGAGTTAAACCCCCCCCGTTAAATTAAAGCTGTTAAATTTGTTAACCTTTGCTCTGCCTCCTGTCCGTCACTGCATCCCGCAAACTGCTTACACATGTATAAAGAACCAGATGCAAGTCATCGTCAAAAATAATCATGCTTACTACATACATACGTTAAGAGAACAAAGTCTGCAGAAACAAGCAATTGTTGCCAGACTAAATCTTTCATGAAAAAAAAACTTTGTGTGCAAGCTAAGGTGTGTGAGAAAAGAAAACATTAATATTATGGACAATCATAATTCATAAAAGTGATTTTGAGAAACTCACCAATTACATAAACATTAACACTTTGGCTTCTGGGTGACTTCAGCTGGCGTCCCTTGTTATTAAATTTGTATGTGCAGGTATAGTTTCCATTGTTGTTTAGCTGTAAGCTTGGAATTAGATGAGAGGAATCATTCTGCAGTAGCTGGCCATCTTGGTATATACTGTGACTTGCACCTACAAACCCTTGGCATGTTAAATCAAGGTTTTCTCCTACTATATAAATTTGCAGATCTGGAGCCTTCTTAAGAACAGGACTAACCAGTGGATCTGAAATAATAGTAGAATAGATTCCAATTATTATTTATAAGGCCCAATACATGGACTTCTACGATGTCCTACTGCTCCTCCGTGTGCCTCAGATTTCATATAAAGTCATGCAGAGGTTTTATCTTTTGGACTCAATATGAACAGAAAGAGAATATGACATGTTCTCTCAGATGTTTTACATATTAAGATATTTTCTCTTACAAGCACAGCTTCTAGGAAAAATAGCGCCAGGGTATGGCATCTTATAAAGGCACATGACGGGATATTGCCTGCCTACAGCCCTAAAGTGTGCAGTATAATATCATCAGCCACACTGTATCAATCAGGACAGGCTCAGGACAACTGGTAAGGTATATATACAGTACAGACCAAAAGTTTGGACACACCTTCTCATTTAAAGATTTTTCTGTATTTTCATGACTATGAAAATCGTACATTCACACTGAAGGCATCAAAACTATGAATTATCATATGTGGAATTATATACTTAACAAAAAAGTGTGAAACAACTGAAAATATGTCTTATATTCTAGGTTCTTCAAAGTAGCCACCTTTTGCTTTGATGACTGCTTTGCACACTCTTGGCATTCTCTTGATGAGCTTCAAGAGGTAGTCACTGGAAATGGTCTTCCAACAATCTTGAAGGAGTTCGCAGAGATGCTTAGCACTTGTTGGCCCTTTTGCCTTCACTCTGCGGTCCAGCTCATCCCAAACCATCTCGATTAGGTTCAGGTCTGGTGACTGTGGAGGCCAGGTCATCTGGCGTAGGACCCCATCACTCTCCTTCTTGGTCAAATAGCCCTTACACAGCCTGGAGGTGTGTTTGGGGTCATTGTTATGTTGAAAAATAAATGATGGTCCAACTAAATGCAAACCTGATGGAATAGCATGCCGCTGCAAGATGCTGTGGTAGCCATGCTTGTACATTATGCCTTAAATTTTGAATAAATCCCCAACAGTGTCACCAGCAAAGCACCCCCACACCATCACACCTCCTCCTCCATGCTTCATGGTGGGAACCAGGCATGCAGAGTCCATCCATTCACCTTTTCTGTGTCGCACAAAGACACGGTGGTTGGAACCAAAGATATT
Organism: Oophaga pumilio; assembly: GCA_009801035.1. Classification (NCBI taxonomy): domain Eukaryota; kingdom Metazoa; phylum Chordata; class Amphibia; order Anura; family Dendrobatidae; genus Oophaga; species Oophaga pumilio. The sequence continues at coordinate 56,672 of VIAB01013349.1, forward strand.
TGGACTCATCAGACCAAAGCACAGATTTCCACTGGTCTAATGTCCATTGCTTGTGTTCTTTAGCCCAAACAAGTCTCTTCTGCTTGTTGCCTGTCCTTAGAAGTGGTTTCCTAGCAGCTATTTTACCATGAAGGCCTGCTGCACAAAGTCTCCTCTTAACAGTTGTTGTAGAGATGTGTCTGCTGCTAGAACTCTGTGTGGCATTGACCTGGTCTCTAATCTGAGCTGCTGTAAACCTGCGATTTCTGAGGCTGGTGACTCGGATGAACTTATCCTCAGAAGCACAGGTGACTCTTGGTCTTCCTTTCCTGGGTCGGTACTCATGTGAGCCAGTTTCTTTGTAGCGCTTGATGGTTTTTGCAACTGCACTTGGGGACACTTTCAAAGTTTTCCCAATTTTTCGGACTAACTGACCTTCATTTCTTAAAGTAATGATGGCCACTCGTTTTTCTTTACTTAGCTGCTTTTTTCTTGCCATAATACAAATTCTAACAGTCTATTCAGTAGGACTATCAGCTGTGTATCCACCAGACTTCTGCACAACACAACTGATGGTCCCAACCCCATTTACAAGGCCAGAAATCCCACTTATTAAACCTGACAGGGCACACCTGTGAAGTGAAAACCATTTCCGGTGACTACCTCTTGAAGTTCTTCAAGAGAATGCCAAGAGTGTGCAAAGCAGTCATCAAAGCAAAAGGTGGCTAGTTTGAATAACCTAGAATATAAGACATAATTTCAGTTGTTACACACTTTTTTGTTAAGTATATAATTCCACATGTGTTAATTCATAGTTTTGATGCCTTCAGTGTGAATTTACAATTCATAGTCATGAAAGTACAGAAAAATCTTTAAATGAGGTGTGTCCAAACTTTTGGTCTGTACTGTATATATATATATATATATGGTGCTGTACATGAGGAGGGTTTACATAAAAATGCAGTTATAACTTACAGTAATCATACTATCAATGATAGACTGGTAAAGAGGGTAGAGGACCCTTGCAGCCTTACATTCTACATGGTTATAGGGAAGGAGAGAGTAGGTCGGGGGGTTGCAGTAGCTCCGGTGTTGTTGAGGTGGCAGCGTGGTCATAGCAGGCTGTAAGCTTTATACTGCAATACCAATAGCAATTAAACACCAAATACAATACAAATTAAAAACATTTAAAATACAAAATATTGGGGTAATCACAAAATAAAAGTGACCTGACTGCTGAAGACTGCCCCATTAAAACCTATTAAAGCTGTAAGGAACAGTTAGGAACACTATGCCAGGCATGAAAATAGGTATACAGTCTAATGATTAAACAGCAATAAGGATATTGAATCAAGGTGAAATGAGTGGTTGCATAAGGAAGAAAACACTAGGGTATACTAACAGTGATAAGTGTCATGAATAAAGCCTAAGCTAGTACTAAAAGAAAGCTAAATATGAGTCAATATCAAACGAGCGGCAACATGAAAACGTGGATACATCATACCACAGTCCCATGAAATAGTGAAATAAAGCTTAGAACTCAACTACATAATCAGTGAGTCTAGGCACAAAAATAAATAATGTGATATCCGTAGAAAAAAATAGATGTATTAAAGGGTCGACATGTTCTTACCCCTAACCCTGTGACAGTAGCAGACAGAAAAGTCCCTGTGTGTATGGCGGCAAGGCAGCTCCTGCAGAAAAGGAGCTCAATGAATTGCTGTTGAAAGTGACGTACATACCCTCAATAACGACGGAAGCAGAAGGACTTGTACTTGAAGAAATTAGCCTTCCAGAAATATTAATCCCGTACTGACATTTATAGTTTCCTGCATTCTCCAGAGACAAATTAGATACTGTGTATGACGGCATTGTCCGAGGTGTCTCAGATTTGTGGATTTCGAGGTCATCTTTGATGTACTTCATGGAAATGGCTGGAAACTCCTCAGGAAGACAACATGTAATGGTGACCGTTTCCCCCTTAATATAAACTGGAAACTTTGGATCCAGAATGACGGATGGAGCCTGAGGAATATCTGTAAATCAGAAATTTGACATTAAATATGTAAGTTTTACCATCATTATTGGACCTCAGGTGCCGATCATTTAGAGAAATAAAAAATACTCACTCATTTACACAGACTTCCTATTCACCCCGGATCTCTAATCGCTTTATGAATGTCTCTAGAACTTATTTCCACAGATTTAGAGGTACTTAAGTAGAACTATGGCACAAAAGCCAAATTATGACCCGTGACCTAGTCTGCCATTATTATTATACATTTTTATAGCGCCATTTATTCCATAGCGCTTTACATGTGAAAAGGAGCAAATATAGACAAGTACAATAAATGTGGGCAACACAAGGCACACACAAATACAGAAGGAGAGAGGACCCTGCCGGCAAGGGCTCACAGTCTACAGGGGATGGATGAGGATACACTAGGAGAGGGTAGAGCTGGTCGTGCGGTGGTTCAGTAATCTGAGAATCACTGCAGGTTGTAGGCTTGTCAGAAGAGGTGGGTCTTCAGGTTCTTTTTGAAGGTTTCCATGGTAGGCTCGAGTCTGATGTGTTGGGCTAGAGAGTTCCAGAGTATGGGGAGGCACGGGAGAAGTCTTGTATGCGGTTGTGGGAAGAAGAGATGAGGGGGAGTAGAGAAGTAGATCTTGAGAGGATCGAAGGTTTCGTGTGGGTAAGTACCAGGAGACCATGTCACAGATGTATGGAGGAGACAGGTTGTGGATGGCTTTGTATGTCATAGTTAGGGTTTTAACGTATGAAGAAACACCGTGTGCACAGCTGTAGTAGGTGCAGAGGTTAGGTTCCCAAACCATAGACATATATATATAGTGCGAGGTTTATGTTATATAGTTAGGGTTTTGAACTGGAGCCTCTGGACGATAGGAAGCCAATGAAGGGCTTGGCAGAGAGGAGAGGCTGAGGAATAACGGGAAACAGGTGGATTAGTCAGGCAGCAGAGTGCAGGATAGATTGGAGTGGTGCCAGAGTGCTAGAGGGGAGGCCAGAGAGTAGGAGGTTGCAGTAGTCGAGGCGGAGATGATAAGGACATGCAAGTGTTTTTGTAGTTTCATGCTCAAGGAATGCACGGATCCGGGAAATATTTTTGAGTTTGATTACAATATGATTACAACTTACATAGGTTCGCTATATACAATATTTCAGTACTTTTTTCTATCTGTAATTAATAAGTCTCTGTGTAGTTGGCATGGCATGTAGTGATGCCTACTCATTACCCACACGGGCTGCTGAAGCCCCTATACCCACACCCTTGGTCACAAAAATGCATTGTACAAGTAAAAATCCCATTTAATGATGTAAAAAAATACATACCTATGACATAGATGTAAACAGACCGACTTCTTTTAGAAGATACTTGTCTTCCATACCGATTACATATGTAGCCACATGAATAATTTCCTTTATTTTCCAGGGATAAAGTAGGTATACTATGTAGGTTATCCCATGATGTATGAAATTTCTTGTCATCTTTGAAATATTCAGTGTGAACCACGTTACAATTATTAGGTGGATTACATGTAATACTTATATACTCCCCTCTTGTATATATTGGCAGCATAGGGTTCAAATCAATAGCAGGTGACTGGGGGACATCTGTAAAAAAATGTAAAATGTAAGATCATCATTAAAGAAATGGGACAAGTACCACATGAAATCTTTTTGTAATATTTCCTATGATTCCAAGACACTTCTCTGATGTCTTTTATTCTATGCCATGTAAGATTATTCTTCATATTTACCTTCCACAATGATGGAGATAGGTGGACTTCTAAGGGAAGAAATATGTCTTCCAGAGTAATTAAGCCAGTACTGACATGTGTAGACTCCTGTGTTCTCCAGAGATAAGTTAGTTACGATAACTGTTGACATTTTCTTGGGTGCTTGGAATTCTTGGTTATCTTTGAAGTACTGCATTTTGATAGCTCTAGACAACTCAGGAAGAGAACAACTAATGCTGACAGTTTCCTCCTTTAGGTAAACAGGTTGCATAGGTTTCAGAATAACTGATGGTGTCTGGGGGACATCTGTAAATTAGACACATTAAATTGAAAATTAAGAAGCTTCTCATTGTGGTCACACTTGGAGATTAATGCTGAAATTTCAAGATTTTTTTTTTAATGCCGTAGTACAAAAGGCAGATTAAATCCAATGATGTCCTTGAGGAGATTTACTGTACATAATGGGATGTCAGTATGGTCAACCATCCTAAGCACGCAGATCACAGAAAGTTGAATAAAATGATTCCTTGATATCTGCAATCACATATCTCATTTCAGTGAAATTCATCATTTTTGCTATATGTAAATGAGCTGTTAAGATCTATGGGCTGAAAATAGATCTCCCTGAGAATCTGCCTCCAGGGCTTATTTTAAATGAAAGGGGGTGTTATATTTCAAACAAGCTCTGGAGGCAGATTCTCAGAGAAATCTATATCCGGCTCATAGGTCTTAACAGCTCATTTACATATTAAGAAAAGCATAGATATGTATGCCTATATAAACATCTTAAGAAAAAAAGGAAGCACACTGTAGCGTTATAGCTTGCAAACACGAGACATGAAAAATGAATTGCATCACTGCCTTAGAAATATGAAAAATTGAGAAGGCTTAGCGCATAAAATGGCCAATTTATGTGTACCTGGAAGCCACGTTAAGGCGCCCTTCGTTTTCCAGGTCCTAACTAATGCCAATCCTCGCTTAGAAAAGTCTATCTGTATGGGAACATATGAATTGGACATTTTATGCTCTAAGCCTTCTCAATTTTTCATATTTCTAAGGCAGTGATGCAATTTATTTTTCATGTCTCGTGTTTGCAAGCTATAGCGCTACAGAGTGCTTCCTTTTTTTCTTGAGTGTGCATGAGTTGGTGACTCTAGGTTTAGCACCTGTTCACATTAGGTCTATTTTTGGATGTGCTGGTCAGTTTTTTTTATATGTATTCATTTACCTTCTGCCTGAGCACTGCACCTGCTAGTCACAGGCAATTTAATAATACCAGGGATTCTACCCCTCCATAGAGATGTAGATTTTAGTCTAGAGAAAGGATTCATATGTTTCCATACAGATAGACTTTTCAAAGCGAGGATTGGCATTAGTTAGGACCTGGAAAACGAGGGGCGCCTTAACATGGCTTCCAGGTACACATAAATTGGCCATTTTATGCGCTAAGCCTTCTCAATTTTTCATATTTCTAAGGCAGTGATGCAATTCATTTTTCATGTCTCATGTTTGCAAGCTATAGCGCTACAGTGTGCTTCCTTTTTTTCTTGAGTGTGCATGAGTTGGTGACTCTAGGTTTAGCACCTGTTCACATTAGGTCTATTTTGGATGTACCGGTCAGCTTTTTGAAATGTATTCATTTACCTTCTGCCTGAGCACTCCACCTGCTAGTCACAGGCGTTTTAATTATACCAGGGCTTCTACCCCTCCACAGAGATGTAGATTTTAGTCTAGGGAGAGGATTCATATGTTCCCATACAGATAGACTTTTCTAAGCAAGGATTGGCATTAGTTAGTACCTGGAAAATGAGGGGCACCTTAACGTGGCTTCCAGGTACACATAAATTGGCCATTTTATGTGCTAAGCCTTCTCAATTTTTCATATTTCTAAGGCAGTGATGCAATTCATTTTTCATGTCTCGTGTTTGCAAGCTATAGTGCTACAGTGTGCTTCCTTTTTTTCTTGAGTGTGCATGAGTTGGTGACTCTAGGTTTAGCACCTGTTCACATTAGGTCTATTTTTGGATGTGCCGGTCAGTTTTTTGATATATATATAAACATCTTAGCAGGGTTGATTCTAGTGCAAGTTAAAGGAAGCCTGTCTCCACAGAATGACTGTTCAAACCATGTACAGGTGCTCGGTGCACTTTTGGGGTGGCCAAACATTTAACCCCTTTACCCCTCAGGGTGATTTGCATGTTAATGAATGACCAGGCCAATTTTTATCATTCTGACCACTGTTCCTTTATGAGGTAATAACTCTGGAACGCTTCCATGGATCCCAGTGATTCTGACAATGTTTTCTCATGAAATATTGTACTTCATGATAGTGGTAAAATTTCTTTGATATGACTTGTGTTTATTTGTGAAAGAAACAGAAATTTGGCAAAAATGTTTAAAATTTCGCAATTTTCCAACTTTGAATTTTCATGCCCTTAAATTACAGAGATATGTCACACAAAATAATTAATAAGTAACATTTCCCACATGTCTACTTTACATCAGCACAATTTTGAAGCGATTTCTCATTTTTAAAACATTATTTTTAAGGGACCAGATCATAATAGAAAATGCCCAAAAACGACACCATTCTAAAAACTGCACCACTCAAGGTGCTCAAAGCCACATTCAAAAAGTTTATTAACCCTTCAGGTGCTTCACAGGAATTTTTGGAATGTTTTGAAAAAAAAGTATATTGCCAGAGCTGGTATGTCACTCTCCACAAGGAGAAACCTTACCCCTTAGACTCTAGTCCAGAGCCTCTCACCCAGCCAAATCAGATCTCTCCTACTTTGCACTGACGAGGACCAATAGTCCGAAACACCGTGTCTGCAAATGGAGATACTGATTTGGTTTTTATCCTAAGTCATATTACAAGACACGTTAAAGGGTTCATTGTGACTTGTAGGATCGCTACTTCCAGTAGGTGGCGCTATAGAGTACAAGTCCTCTTTTTTTGGAAGAGGCAATTTGCATATTAAATTTCCCAGAGGAGCATTGCACGGTGAATAAGCCTCCTTACCTCGACATGCCAGAGCTGGTATGTCACTCTCCACAAGGAGAAACCTTACCCCTTAGACCCTTGAAAAAAAAGAACATTTAACTTTTTTTTTCACAAAGAAGTTACTTCAGATCCAATTTGTTTTATTTTACCAAGGGTAACAGGAGAAATTGGACCCCAAAAGTTGTTGTACAATTTGTCCTGAGTATGTTGATACTCCATATATGCAGGTAAACCACTGTATGGAGTTCGGAAGGGAAAGAGCGCCGTTTGACTTTTTCAAGGCAGAATTGGCTGGAATTAAGATCAGACGCCATGTCGCACTTGGAGAGCCAATGATGTGCCTACACGGTGGAAACCCCCCAATTCTAACTCCAACTCTATCCCCAAAACTCCCCTAACCCTAATCCTAACCCTAACTATAACCCTAACCACAAACCTAACCCTAACACACCCCTAACCTTAATCCCAACTCTAACCCTATTTACAACCCTAACCCTAATCCCAACCCTAACCCTAACTTTAGCCCCAACCCTAACCCTAATCCCAACTCCAATTCTAATCCCAACCCCAACCCTAACCCTAATGGGAAAATGGAAATGAATACATTTT
>VIAB01013350.1:49142-59896 GCA_009801035.1 Oophaga pumilio
GCATGTCTGGAGATCTGCTATATGCCCTGCTGGTAATTCCACTCTATTAGTCTTGACTACCTAGCCTCTCTTTATTACCAACCGGCCGCACTTCTCCAGTCTGAGGGACATTCTGATGTCTTCACTGTAGATCCTTGTCAGGTGGATCAGTGAATCTATGTCTCGTTTGGTTTTCGCATACAGCTTGATGTCATCCAAGTAGAGGAGGTGGCTGATGGTGCATCCACTCTTACTCTATACAGAACAGCAATGGGGACAGTGTATCACCTTGGTATATGCTGAATTTGATGGTCACTTGTGCTAGTTGTCTTGAGTTGACTTCCAATGTTGTTCTCCATAGCCCCATTGAGTTTTTAAGGAAGGTTCTTAATTTCCTGTTGACATTGTAGAGAGCCAAGCATTCACAGATCCATGTGTGTGGCATTGAATCATAGGCTTTCCTGTAGTCAATCCAGGCTATGCTGAGATTGGTCTGTCTGGATCTTGAATCTTTAGCGACTGCTCTATCTACTAGAAGCTGGTGCTTAGAGCCTCTGGTGTTGGTCCCAATGCCTTTCTGAGCTGGATTCATGTACTGGTTCATAAGGTTCTGTAGCTTGCTGGCTATGATGACTGACAGGAGTTTCCATGCTGTTGTAAGGCAGGTTATTGGGTGGTAGTTGGATGAAACTGTTCATCAAAGAACTGTTCAGCAAAGAAACACCACCAAACAGTATGCTAGAAGATGCCAATACAGCACTTGCATCAATATATAGTCATTTTTTACATTTTAAAAATTACAAAATGGAAAATGATAACTTTGATCAAGGTTTCAGATCTTAATTAGCCTGTTAGGGTTATAGCTCGTTCACTATCATAGTTAGGAAAGGCCATGTGATGCTGATATATAACAACCTATCCTCCTCTAACCTTATGACTGAATTCAGATCAAGACCCCCCACCCCTCCCGCTAGACTGAAAAATTCCTTCAGAAAGATTTAACAGATTCTGGAGTATTGTTCAGAGACACCTGCACATATATGGCCTTCCTGGAAGTGTCATCAAAAGAAAACCTTTCCTGCATCCTCACCATAAAATTCAGTGTCAGAAGTATGCAAAAGAACATCTACAGAAGCCAGATGTATTTTGGAAACAAGTCTTGTGGACAACTGAGGTTAAAATAGAATACTTTGGCCACAATGATCAAAGGTATATGTAGAGAGAAAAGGGCACAGCATTTCAGGAAATTAACATCTCGACAACCATTAAGCATGGGGGTAGATCAATGATGCTTTTGGGTTGTGTTGCAGCCAATAGCGGGGGGGAATATTTCATGGGTAGATGGAAGAATAGATTCAATGAAATTTCAACAAATTCTTGATGCAAGCCCTCACATGACTCTGTCGGCAGAAATATGAAAAAAATATAGCTCTAAAATATCACCATGCAAAAACTTTGTTTTTTAAAAAAAATCATTTTTTAGTGTGTGAAAGCAGCCAACCATAAAAACCTGATATAAATCTGGTATCACTGTAATTACACAGACCTGAAGAATAAAGTCATTTAATTACTTATGCTTCAAGAAGAACAGCATAAAACTAATTCTTCACCTGCTGTTGATTTGTTCATTCTGCCTCCCAAAGATCACAGTAAGGCTTGGCTCACATTTATCCTGCACTCTGCGCTGAGCTCTTACATGGGGGTTTCCATGTAAATCTCTGAAATATGTGATTCAGAAGTAGCCCTCGACAGAAGCTTCCTTATAATGAGACAGATGGAGGCACTGTGGACGTTGTCTGGCCTATGATCCAGGGGTGTCTATCTTTTTAAGCGTGCATAAAACCACAGTCCACCACAGTGTTGTGCACCTCTGAAAAGAAGAGGCCAGGCAGAGTCCAGAGTAACTCTGCTGTTTCATTATAGTGAATTAATCCCTCAGAGATTTCATCTGAATCACGTCACTTGGAGATTTAGATGGAAACCCCAAAGTAAGTGCTCAGCGTAGAGCACAGGATAAATGTGATCCAAAATGTTATGTAAAATGTTCCCAATAAAAGCTGCAACTCAATCCACAAAAAAAGCAGGTCGCCACTCAGATCCATCATCTGTCAGTGGAAATATAGGTGGTTCTACGTCACTGGTAGCACAAAGGCTCTGGAAAAGCGCTATGGCTCCTCAACCCCCAAAAGAAATCCAATGAATTCTGCGCTCCCAAATTCAAATGTCCCCCTCCATTATGAGAACCACAGTGTGCCTAAAACCACATTTAGCATCCACATGTTTGGCACTACAATGGCAGATTTGCAATTTTCACTCGGCAATATCCACTGCTGCTTGTTTCTGGAAAAGACACCTGGAGTCAAAATCGTCACAACACCTGTAGATAAATTCCTAGAGGGGGGTAATTTCCTAAATAAGGTCACTTGAGGAGGGATTCTACTCTTCTGGCATTTAGGGGCTCTGTATATGGATACGGCAAACTATTCTATAATAATTTGTGCTCCAATAGTTAAATAGCATTCCTTCCCTCCCGTGTCTCACCGTGTGGCTAAGCAGTACTGTAGATCCACATATGGGGTATTTCCATGTTCAGCAGACATATTAGTGCCATTTTTACCAATTTTCCCTTGTACAAATGTAAAATCTTTGGCTGAAATAAAAATTTTAGTGTAAAAATTTAATTATTTTTTTCTTTACTGACAAATGGTATAACATTTTGTGACACACCTATGGTGTCAATTTGCTCACTGCATCCTTAAATTAATTAAATGAGAGGTGTAGCTTGTAAAATGGGGTCATTTATGGGGGTTTCTGCTACTCTGGTACCTCAAGGAATCTGTCAATGTGACATGGCACTGTGTAGCCCTGGTATGTAAGGCACACATACAATCTGGAGAATGCACAGAAAGGTAACAGTTAAAGCTTGACATCACTCACACTTCAGACACACCCACAAGGGTGTATAGGGAGGTGACATGCAGAGTCGGTGTCCAGTCTAGTTTCCTGTCAGTGTGCAGAGCAGTCGGGACTAGTGCTGTTAGAGATCAGTTTTCCTGCTAGCAGATCAGTGAGAGGATTGAATCACACAGAGCCAGAGTAGCTCACTCGCCATAAAGTGGAGTCTAGTACCGGATGCTTAGATATCATCCCTAGCCTAGTCAGAGTTACCTTTTAACTAGTCTGGACTTGAGGATACTGAGACCTGCTCAGTGAGTTCAAGGAAAAACTGACTTTCTACATCCACGCTGCAGTGCGATATTAAGAGCAGAAGCAGGGCGAAGGGCGCAGTGGAAGAAGACAGAGCAGTGCCTTAGATATTGGATTATCTGCACAATTATCCGGTCACTGGGGACCGAAGTGTTGCTACAGCTTTATGCATAGTAACGAAACAACCAGAGGTTCGCTGGACTACAAGTCACAGGGACAAGCCCTTAGTGTCAGTACGTAACTGGAGTCAGGGGAATAAGGACTTTGAGCTAGGCCAAGCAAAAGTAAGGACTTAATTTCATCACTTAGAAGGCTCCATCACAATACCGGCCGGGCAGTACAGCTTATGAGGAAAGCTGAAGACCATAGAGTTAACTTTGTTTCACGCAAGTTGGACTCACCTACATTGAAAGTAAAGGAGGCCTCTAACCTGCTCAACTGTTACCCCGACGTGCATTCTCCACCTACCCTGACCAGCTCCCGGGACCTGCCTAAACATCTGACAAGTAAAAGGTATGGAAAGAAGCTGCATTGCCTGAGACTGTGTTATTTATCTGCACTCCATATCACCAACACCATAGACTCAGAGGGATCAGTCCCACCTGTAGGGGACCCCACACCTAGCTGCTATACCATCCCCTCGGAGTACTACCCCGCAGCGCTGGTCTTAGTGATCAGAAAACTACAGGTGGCGTCACAAACTAATTCTATCAACAAATCCCCTGTAAATATCCCCCTAACGCCTGACCGCCAGGGCCACGGACCGAGCCACAGCTGCCAGTGACATTCCCCATAGAGATCTACAGGCTCGGTGCCGAGTACCCCATACCCTGGTAATCCACAATTGTGGTGCGGTGTCATACAGCACCATCAAGCTATTTTGGAAAATCGGAACTCCAATATGGCGCTTCTTCCCTTATCAGCTTTTCACCATGCGCCAGAAGTAGATTTTCGACCAAATGGGGTATCGGCGTACTCAGGAGAAATTGAACTACAAATTGTACTGTCCATTTTCTCCTGTTATCCTTGTGAAAATGATTTATGGTAAATAGATTCACGAGAGAGGAGAAAAAGGTGGCGCTATCTAAGTGTGGTGAATAAGTAGTAAAATAGAACAGGTAAAGAAAAATGCAAAAGCTTACCTGGTTTGATTATACTAACTAAGGCACAGCGCTAGGTCTGATGAATGAATTGAGGGTGCACTGCAGCCAAGCTGACAAGCAAAGGGAAGTTCCTCAAGTGGAGCCTTGATGTCATAAATTGAAAGAGAAGATTCAGGAATATGTTGCTGTGGAGACACAGGGGGGGGGGTCGGTGGGCACCCAGGTCCACTAGCAGGAACCGCATGGACCAGGGATCGTCCCACAGAATGCCCGCACTCCTTTTAACGTGCGTGTAACGCTACTCAGACAACACAGGGTGAGGGTAAAACAATGTGGCAATGCTTTAAACCACAAAACAGGCAGATAACTCGTGGAACAGTCCCAGCAAAATTCCCCAAGATGGTGCACATTACAGAGTCTCACCGTTCCGCAGACTCGCCGGGATAATAGCAGAAGCCGCTTTAGTCGACTATAAGCCTCCTCATCTCGGCATGCTTAACATGTCACTCTCCGCAAGGAGAATCGTTACTTCTTGGATTCCTGTCAGACGCCTCTCACACAGCCAAACCAGATTTCACACTTTGCACTGACGAGGGGCAGTACCCCGAAAACAGTGTCTGCAAATTGAGATTCTGGTTTTGACTTTTATCCTAAGTCATGTAACAAGTCTCGCTAAAGGGTCGACATTGACTTCTAGGATTGCTACTTCCTATAGGTGGCACTAGAGTTCTAGTCCTCTTCCTTTCTGAAGAGACTATTTGCATATTTCACAGAGGAGTATTACGGCTTTAAGTCTCCCCATCTCGGCAAGCTTAACATGTCACTCTCTGCAAGGAAAGATGTGTATCTTCGTACCGTGTTAGCCAGTAGATAGAAAAATATTTAGACTTGAGAGTCCTCAGTGGTTGATACCACTGAGGACTCTCTGCAAGGAAAAACTTTACTTCTTGGATCCCATTTCAGGGCATAAAAATTCAAAATGTGAAAATTTGCAAAACTTTCAGTTTGTTGAATTTTTGATATTTTAAACAATAAACGTAAATCATATTGAATAAAATTTACCACTGCGTCATGAACATGAAGTACAATATGTCATGAAAAAAACAATCTTAGAATCACTGGTGTATGTTGGAGTGTTCCAGAGTTATTCCCACATAAAGTGACAGTGATCAGAATTGCAAAACTTGGCCCCGTCAGGTAGGTGAAAACAGGCTCAGTTTGAAAAGGTTAAGTCACCATTTTCTGAGACATGTAACTTCTAATTTTTATTTTTTGAGGGTGAGTTGTTTTCATTCATTCCATTTTGGGGTACAAAAGATGTTTTGATAGCTTTTTATTGGATTTTTTGGGAGAAGGGCAGTGAGGAAAAAATCTGAATTGAGATGTTTTAAGCTATTTTTGTTTTACACTTTTACCATATGGGTTAAATCATTTTATATTTTGATTGTTCAAACTTTTACAAAAGGGGCCATAACTGAATGAGTATTATTTTATAAATTCCTTAATTATCACTGGGGATAAGTGGGGTGATTCACATTTTTATGTTTTTTCATATTTTTTTAACTTTTCAATGTGTTTTTTAGTCTTTTTAGGGAACCTATTGTAACAACCCTGCAGGCATCGCTGCATGGCCTTCCATTCCCCACATACCAACTTGCTCACTATTCCATGTCATGCTGTGATTTCTGTCTGCTGCCAGCTCCATGATTTGTGCCACTTGTCTCCTATCTTCTCTGTGCATGTTTCCTGACTGTGTACATTGGGGGCGGCGCCAAACCTCTCTGGTTCTTATGGAGTCAGGGTGCATCTGTTTAATATGTCCCTAACCAATTACCATTAGCCCTCTAGTATTTAGGGCAGCTCCAACCTGCAGAATGCAGCTTGTTTTCCCTCTGACCGGCTGAAGGTGGGATACATCGTATCCTACCTAGCAGGAGATGCTTTATTATGGATCTGTCCCCTCTGGGAAGCAGGGGATCCTATCATCATGAACCTTGGGGCCTTCCTGGTGGCCTTCCGTAGAGTCTTTGATAGGCCTCATCCAGCGGCTCCTGCGAAGTCTTCCCTGCCTAGATCCGAGAGGCGCTCCAGACGGGCGAAACCTGTAAAGAAAACACCACGCCAGACCATGACCATCTGTGATCCTCGAGTTCCTCTACTTGTTAAACCAGCTACCTGAGAGAAACCCCAGAAGGCTGGGGAAGGAGAGTGGGCTGGCAAAGCAGAAGCCCCAAACCAGCCATAAGAAGGGCAGATGGTGTCACTGCGCTAGTGAGGAACACCTGGACGGTCTCTGTCCAGCGGATCTAAAGCTCCAGAACCTTGGGCCAGTAGGAGAGGCTGCCCTTGGTGAGACTACTTCCCTTCCACTAAAGTCGGTGACTGTTCCGGTGCCTTGTGGGAGCTTCGGCCCCGCAGATATGTTGGGGCTGCAAGCCAGACGGAGTCTGTGTGGGGTTCCTGTTCCACAGCTCCAGAATCCTGTGAAGGTGTTTTGTGATGGCCAAGCTCTACTTATGAACAGTTCCGTGTCGAAGGGACAATTACAGCTCCAAATCAGAGCTTTATATTTGAAGAGATTTGTTTCTCACCTGTTGACCAGTTTACCCGTCGGTCGTTCTGAGCCGAGTACTCTACTGCCCGTTCCGGTCCGGAGACCCAGCGTGGTGCTGCGTTTGGAACTGCCAAGTCACCAGAGGTGTCTAATTCAAATACATCTAGGTCAGTCTACTTTCTTGTCACCTTCTCCACCTGATCTGCTGGCTATTGAGTCATGGTGTGCTATCATCACTGAAGAAAAGGAAGCAGTGGCGCCCTCTCCACACACCTCCTGTGATAATACCAGTGACCAGTTCCCAGGAACATCCCTGACACTTGAAAGTTTTCCTCTGGACCATGGGCAGGAAATGGATCTTGTGAGCATGCCTTCAGATTCCATGTGGCAGGTGGATGAAGAAGTTGGTACAGAAGCCATTCCATCTCAGTTTTCTACCAACCTGGAGGAAGAGGTCCAGTCTTCATTGGATAGCAGACAGAAGATCGATCCTATGTGGGTACCCTCAGCTTTCATGTGGCCGGTGGGTGAAGATACCAAGACGGAGGTGCTTCCCTCTGATCTCAAGGAGGAGCCCCAGTTTTCTCGGGATAACGAACTGAAGTTGGACCCAGTGAGGGTGTCTTCAGTTTTCAAGTGGCCAGCTGATGTAGAGGTCCAAACAGGAGCTTCCAAGTTGCTGCTTTCTGCCTATCAGGAGGAAGAGCTCCAGGTCCTTGTGTCTTCAGTATTGGGAGCTGACCTCGCTGGGCACAAAGAGACACTGCAATCTGGCTTACCCAATGTCACACCTACCTCGTGCTACCTGAGGGCTGTCGTGATGGTTCTGACTGTGTGTACTCCTGTTCTTCTTTTACAGGTCATTCTGACAGGCTTGAAGAAGAGGGGCCGTAAAGGGGGGAAGTAATGTAACAACCCTGCTGGAATCGCTGCATGGCCTCCCATTCCCCACATACCAACTTGCTCACTGCTCCAGGTCATGCTGTGATTTCTGTTTGCTGCTGCTCCATGCTTTGTGCCTCTTGTCTCCTATCTGCTCTGTGCATGTTTCCTGACTGTGTACATAGGGAGGCGGCGCCAGAACTCTCTGGTTCTTATGGAGTCAGGGTGCATCTGTTTAATATGTCCCTAACCAATTACCATCACCCCACTAGTATTTAGGGCAGCTCCACCCTGTGGATCTTGCCTGTGCAATGTGTTAACTCAGTTAGTATCTTGCTACTGAGCTGCCAGGTCTTGCTCTGTGTTCCTCCATCTTTGGAGGCTTCACTCCTAGCTTTGCCTTGTTCCTGTTTGTCCGCCCTCCAGGAGGCAGAATATCCTGGTCACTGTGCTTTTGCTCCTGACCTTGCCTTGTACTTGTCCTTGCCACCCTCCAGGAGGCAGAATATCCTGGTCCCTGTGTCCTTGTACCGGTACCTTGTCTCATGTCATTACCTTGTCTGAACTCTGTCCTACCTCTGTCTCTTAGTCTCGTTGTCTGTGGCTTCCTTCCCTGCTGTGTCTTGCCTAGTGTTCTCTCTGAATCTCTTTCTGGCTCTTGTCCGCACTCCTGCGGTTCTGCTCCGTTCCACTCTGCTTTGCTCCTGCTGCTGCAGTAATCTTTTGCTGCAGCTCCTCTCGGCATATCTTGCGGTTCCGCTCTGCTTCACTCCTGCAGCTGCAGAATGTCTTGCTGCAACTTCTCTCCGCACATCTTGTGGTTCCGCTCTGCTTCACTCCTGCAGCTGCAGAACCTCTTGCTGCAGCTCCTCTCCGCATACCTTGCGGTTCCGCGTTGCTTTGTTCCTGCCGCTGCAGAATTTCTTGCTGCTCTACAGCCCTTCTCCGCAGCCTTGCGGTTCTCCTCCTGTGTGAACAGGTCTCTACCCATGGGCGTACCCACCGTGGGGCAGGTGGGGGCAGCTGCCCCCCCCCTAGAACAGCGATGGCTAACCAGCACGCATGCCAGAGAGGGCAGGCAGAGCCCTTTCTGCTGGCACGCGTCATCGCTGGCCCTAACCTGCCCCGTCCTTCCTCACACTGCATTCAGCGTTGCAGCTGGATGACATCATCATTCAGCTCCGCGCTGCTGTGGGCCAGTGAGAGGAAGCGTGGGAGAAGAGGAGGAAGTACGGGAGGATGCTGCCAGCGCCGGAGAGCTCAGAGCAGCGGAGGGCAGCACTGTCGGTGAGGTGTGTGGGTGTGTGTGTTGAGCGGAGAGCAGCGGTGAGGTGTGTGTTGATGGGAGTAATGGAGAAGTGTGTGTGTGTGTGGATGGGAGTGATGGAGAAGTGTGTGTGTGATGGGAGTGATGGAGAAGGCATTTATGGCAGTGATAGGGAGGGCAACAATGGGAGTGATGGAAAAGGCAATGATGGGGATGATAGGAGTGATGGAGAAGGGGATGATGGGAGTGATGGAGAAGGGGATGATGGGAGTGATGGAGAAGGGGACGATGGGAGTGATGGAGAAGGCAGTTATAGGGATGATGGGAGTAATGGAGAAGGCAGTGATGGAAGTGATGGAGAAGGGGATGATGGGAGTGATGGAGAAGGCAGTGATGGGGATGATGGGAGTGATGGAGAAGGCAGTGATGGGAGTGATGGAAAAGGCCATGATGGGAGGGATGGAGAAGGCAATGATGGGAGTGATGGAGAAGGCAGTTGTTAGGGTTCGAATTCCCACTGCTGCACAAGGGGAGTCTCGAACCAGTCCCGCTGCGGTCCCCCATCCATCTCCGGCCGCAGTGGAGCCTGCTCAGCAAAGACGTCGGTCCCAGTGTCTCGCCCGGTCTAATACTGTGCAGAGACTTGCTGCTGCCTCTCCAGGTTCTGCTATTGTAGCCAGTACTGGTCAGCGGCGAGCAGACGTCTTTGGGACTAAGTCCTGCGTTTCCCCTTCTGAGCATGCCCAGGGTAAGATCTCTCATTGGAGATCGGGGGTCACATGCTCGGGTGCTGCAGCAGCTCCTATTGGTCTGCCAGGAAGGTCCTGAAACTGCAAGTGTTCTGGAATAGTTTCTCGTTGGTCCTTTTCTGGCAGGTCCTGTAGTTGCTACTATAAAAGGGTTGCATGGCCTTGCGGCCATGCGCTAGTATCAATTGTATTATGTGCTTTGTGCCAGTGTGATCATGCACGCATGTGGTTAGGGCTTGGCTGAAATAAGCCCCTAGAATACGGGCACCTCCGGTGAGGAGATTCGTATGCACGTGTTCTGGGCTTGGCTGAAATAAGCCCCTAGAATACCGGCTTCTCCGGTGAGGAGATTGTTTGTGTTGCTGACTGCATGACCACGGACTGCTATCCGCACAGCAGTTATCTGTGTAGCCCTGTGGTGTTAACAGGACACAGTCGCTATCTCGGCGGCTTTACCGCAACGACTCTGTGGTGTAACAGAGTTCGCTTATACAGCCATATAGTGCCACAGCATCTATGTTTGCGACTCTGTGAAGTAACAGAGTTCGCCTTTACCGCCATCTTACTAGCAGCAGGCTCTGCCTGCACTGTGGACCTCGGGTTGCGAACGCACCCACTATTTATATTTATTTGGTGCGATCCGCAGACCCTAACAGCAGTGATGGGGATGATGGGAGTGATGGAGAAGGGGATGTTGGGAGTGATGGAGAAGGGGATGATGAGAGTGATGGAGAAGGCAGTGATGGGAGTGATGGAGAAGACAGTGATGGGGATGATGGGAGTGATGGAGAAGGGGATGATGTGAGTGATGGAGGAAGGCAGTGATGGGAGTGATGGAGAAGGCAGTGATGGGAGTGATGGAGAAGGCAGTGATGGGGATGATGGGAGTGATGGAAAAGGCAATGATGGTTTGGTCGGGGAGAAGGCAATGATGGGGTGATGGAGAAGGCAATAATGATTGTGGTGATTGAAATTGCAATTATGGTGTGGTGAGGAGGAAATGATGGAGGTGG
>VIAB01013353.1:7785-20893 GCA_009801035.1 Oophaga pumilio
TAAATGAGCATTTATTATGCATTAGCATGCGCCCAATTTTATTATATTGTTTCTCATTTAAATATTTATATAAATGTGTGTTTACGCAGGTGGGGCATGACAGATGGGGGGGCAGACAAAACTCTTACAAGGGGGGGCCTTCACTTTCGTGTATGACCCTTCCATAAGCTACATGTACACAGGCCGATTTCTGACCATAATGAGTGTTGATCCACTATATACAAGTACATCAGTGCTTCTTTAAAGTAATTTCACAGAGATCAATACTATCTGTATGGGTTAAGAACAATCTGTAACGTCTTACCTGGCGAAGTGAATCATCAAAGCTCTTGGTCCGGATGAGCAGCAGAGAGAGATGAGGTTGATGAAGCAGGGAGATCTTGATGGAACAACAGACACTGTTGTAGTGGAATGGCAACAAGAGGAGAAAACAGAATTCATTCAATAGGATGAATGATGAAGCAGGGATGTAAACTACAAGGAAGCAAAGGATACTCAAGTGAAAGGAATCAATGGAACAGAGTTCAATCCAAAGGTGGCAAGAGTACAGCAGATTTCAGCAATAAAGTAGAGCTGAGTTTGGAACAGAGTCCACTGCAGAGTTGTAAGAGTTGACTCAGTGAGGTAGCACAGCTGAGATTGTCATAAAATTAAAATCAGAGCTAGCAGCGGTACAGCAGAGTTGACTCAGCGATATAGTAGCGGTGAGTTTATTACAGAATCAAATGCAGAGCTGGCAGTAGAACAGCAGAGTTGACTCGATGATGTAGCAGAGGTAAGATTTTCCCAGCGTCTAATGCAGAGTTAGCAATGGCACAGCAGTGTTGACCCTGTAATATAGCAGACCTAGGAATCTGGGAACAATAAACCTGTTTACAGGAATGCAATGGATGACTACGGTACTTAAATACTCAGGCAGTAGCTCAACTTCTGAACTGGACTACATAGGTCAGGAGAGTGATGCTACAGAGATATGTCAGGTTCACAACCCAACTTTTGCAGAGGAATAGAGGGCGCTGACACCCAAGGGAGTAAGATACAGCATCTGTCACTGTATAATGCATGTTGTCAGCAGCATATCTTCTGTTTAAATGAGATGATATTTATTTGTTTTATTTATTTTACATATTTTTATAGCGCCATTAATTCCACAGTGCTTTACATACATTATTGGCACTGTCCCCGATGGGGCTCACAATCAAAATTCCCTATCAGTATGTCTTTGGAATGTGGGAGGAAACCGGAGAACCTGGAGGAAACCCACGCAAACATGGGGAGAACATACAAACTCTGTGCAGATGTTGTCCTTGGTGCGATTTGAACCAAGGACTCCAGCGCTGCAAGGCAGCAGTGCTATCCACTGAGCCACCGTCAAATTGATAACTTAATGTTCCGCATCCACGATCCAATCAGCCAATGAATGAGCATTTGAGGTAGGCTTTCAACTTCAGTGAAAGATGTGATCATTCAATGTATCAGGGATATTACTCTCTTCAGAGAGACTAGGACCATAGTCCCAGTTCTGAACCATGCTTTTATTGTGAATGATCAAATGTCTTGTAGATTGTCAGGATTCACTACCAGTTTAGCCCTACCAAGGCCCTAAGGACAACTGAACTTGTGACCTTTACATAAGTACCTAGAACTGTGGTGTGTGACATGGAATGATCAGGCCAGTCGCTGTTACAGAGAACTATGACCCACATGAAGAAAACTAAGGATGGAGTTTTGAAGATAATGTCAAAACTGAAGGAAAATCTTAAGCTGAAGTTAACTGATCGAGTGCATGAACTAGACGAGACAGTAAAAGGTTCATTTAGGGCATGGATTATGGAGATGAAGAAAAGGCCAAGGGGGAAATTTTGAACTAAAAATCATCAAGAAAATGACATATTGGTTGGGAAGCAATGAGAGGAAGAGCAAAACCAGAAGCTCAAAGTGAAGAAATAAATGAAGATTTAAACAAGGGGTAAAAATATCAAAAAACTAAATGTGTGATTGTGGAGACAGTGAAAGGAAGGAGCATAAAGTATAACATAAAAATAAATGATAGAGAACTGATAAGATATACTTAATGGAAAGAAGAGTGAGAAGATCAGTTCAGTCCCCTGCTCTGGATGCCACCAGTCTAGAGAAAAGACTGCCAGGGTCAGTCAGGGACATGGGGTGGAGAGGAGGGAGACATGTTGCTAGAGGATTTGGGGGAAAACAAAATGAGGACTCTGAGGATGTTGCAATGGCAGAGAATGAGAGTGTCACAACAAGAATTAAGTTCCATGGGAAACACAACTTGGCAATGGCCCTATAGAAGGGTATGGTGGAGACAGTAAGTGCAGGGGCCCAGAAAACAAGCTGAGGAAAAATAAAATGGCTGGATTAGAAGAGGTTTCAAGAGGGATATGAAATTTAATATAGGAAGACACAGGGTGCCAGGGGCTTTGTCAGCAAAAACACTGGCAGACACAGACAGAAAAGGGCCCCTGTGCAAAAACAATACATGGGCCCTTTGTAGCCCAAAAGCTCCTAAAAATGCAAAATTTCACCTATTTCGGAGATAGAAATGGGCCCCCCTACCTCTTGGGCCTCTGTACAACCTCACAGGTTGCACCAATGATATGTCCACCCCTGAGCAGAAAAGGATTGAGAGACCAGATGGCAACAACTCGGTGAAGGGTGGGAACAGCAGGATGAAATACAAGATGGCTGGGGGAAAAGTGAGAGTACCTGCCATCACTCACTCTCCTATTTGTGTGTCCTTCTTCCTTTGCCATCCTGTTTAGACAAGATGGCTAAGACGTTCTTTTAGCTCAGAATTGTAGAAGACTTGCTGTTGGTTCTAACATGTTGTGCATATGTTGTCTCTGCCCAGCAAAGCAGAGCTCTGCTTCACATTGACTGGGGGCAAGGCAGTAATTGATGCATGGGGGGACATATGAGTAGTGCAGCCTAGAAAGAGGCCCATGAGGTGAGGGAGCCACTTCCATTTCCAAGGATGCAAGCAGGTGAATTATGATGTGAGGGGTCTCTTCTGTCTGTGTGCCCCTCTTTTGTGAAATATGTACATCTACTCTCCAGACTGCCTTAGTAACAAACCACCACTTCTGCTGGAGGCTCCCTCTTCTTCCTTAGTTGTACTTTGGACCTGGAGTTTATACATTACTCTTATCTTGGCCCTTTGTACATGTTACAGACTACCTTCACTCTTCTATGGTCGTACATACCAGTATACCTGGAAAACCAAAGATCATTTAGACGAGTGCTTCTCAACCCTGAGGACGACCTACTGGCCATGTGTCCCTCTAATGATGAAGAGCAACTGGGTACTCAGTTTCGAGTTCAATTTTTTATATACTGCGAAGCGATTTCTCTCTTTCATTTGGAAACATAATGGACTCATTTTGTGCTTATTGTAGTGTTATATTGGGTAAATGAAAGATACATTGTACATGTCAGTTTGACCTTTGTCCAGTGGTAAAGCCAATGCATCATCATGTTCTGGCTGTGAGTCCCCAACAGAAAATTAGCAGAAAATTCCTAATTCAGAAGGTACTTTTGCACCCACAAGCCAGATTAGAGCTTGCTCCAATATAGATTGCTTGCTGATAAGTCCTCGGTCATATATACAGGAGGTAACAGTGCCCCTTAGTGGTTAGTTTATCATCTACAGCTGTCATGTCTTTTTTCATACTGAGCAATAATTTTGATGAAAAAGATATTAACATGGCAAGATATTTATTGTGCTGCTCTTCCAATTGACACCTTTAACAAGTCATCCACTTAATAAAGAGTCAACTGAATTAGTCAAAAGATTGCGCTGATCAAATTGTTAATATTTGTCGAACTCAGGGCAGGGGAAGACAAGAGTATTTTCGGTCTGAGTGTTATCTGATGTTTCATCAGATCACACTTGGACCGAAAATACCAGTGTTAGTGAATGGGGCTGCCACATGTCTCATATTTTCCTTGAACAGAGATCACACTCAAAGAGTCCGTGGAAAACATCAGGCTGCACGGACTGACAGAATGGAGAAGATGGAGAATTTTTTTTCTCCATCTCCTCCTCGTCTGAGAGAATCAGATCACACTATAATCACACTCTGATCATTTGCATAACGGACCCGATCCTCTCGGATTCGAGAATCTATGGCCATCTGCACCTGATCTTACATTTACCCGGTACAATTTTTCAGAATTGAGATCATTTGTACTTCTCCTCTTCTGCTGTTTCTATTACTAACATCCACACATGTCTGTTTACACAAGTGATGCACTAACAACAAATGATACTTTTTCAGTCATCATAGATGAGGGGATTAAAGACAAATAAGAAAATTATTCTTGATCATTAGATTGTTGCACATGTGCTGGAACGTAAGCTCATAATACATTTTTTTTTACCGCATAAACGCCCTGTAGAAAATTATTTTATGCCTTCTCCGTGTAGTAGATCTGGTTAGGAGGTATGCGTCTCTACATCCACATGGCAAAGCTGAGAAGGGATAGGGATATTTTCAGTTGGAGAACACGACATGACGGATTATTCCCTGATGAGCATTGCAGAAGCATCAGGCCAATGAGGGGTGACAAGTGCCACAACAGAACCAGTGTGTGGAACAATCCTGTATGTGTAGTGTGCAGACAATAGCCGTCGCCTTATTTTTCCAAATCTCTGTCATATCTGGGTTTTCGGATCAGGACTATTGAAAACCAAATTCAGTTAAACAAACAGATTAGTTCTAGTTGAAGCAGTGAGAAGCATTTCCTTGTACATCCGCTAAGGAACAACCTAGTCTTGTCAACTCTAATAGGGATGATGGCTGCCTCTCCCCCTTTGTTTTCAGAGTGAATGTTTAGGACTTCTGAAAAACTAGGCTATCGTGTCTACAAGACAGCATGCTTCAGTCTGCATAGGACCTAATATATTAAACATTTACATATTATTTGAAATAGGAATTATTTGTAAGCAGCAATATTAATTATTCATTTTTTTTAATTTAAAGTCATTATCTGGAGCAGGGATGTGCAATTCATTATCCCGAGGGCCAAGTAAGAATCCGTGACTGTTGTGGAGGGCCAAACCAATAGGCTAAAATTATTTCTGCTCAATATGAATATTAGCATATTAGTTGTAATTATTATTTTATATTAATATTAATTGTATCACTTAATATTCAGCAAAATTAAGTATGCTGACACCCCCTTATATACTGTATGAGACCTAACACAGCCCTCCTATATACAGTATGAGTCCACACACATCACTCTCTTTATACAGTATGAGCCCCCACATAGCCCACCTATATACAGACATATATTCACGCCATATACTCACCCCGCTCCCTTTCCCCTGGCATTCTGCTCCGGGCTTTGCTGTGTGCACTGTCGCTGCACACAACAGACGCAATGTAGTGAAGTCATCGTTTCTGCAGTCTCAGATGCACACTCTTAATATTGGGAGAATGAGCCGGCGGCTCCCTCCTCCACCATTGTACTCACTGCTATCTGCATCCTGAGGCTGTAGATAGCGGTGAAATCGTGAAACGGGTATTGAAGGTTAGACACATGGTACAACCCGTGGACCAGTGTTTTCAGCAATTCGGTTGTGTCAGTGCTGCCTAACGATCATGTGAACAATAAGTGTTGGGTGCTAGAAAGAGCTGCTGGACTCTTGAAGACCCAGTCAGCTCTCCTATGCAGCACAGAGGCTGCATTTCCACTGCAACTGGGGATAATATACCAGGCCATGTTACAGAGAAAATAAGGTTAAAAAAGGATAAAAATGGTGAAATGCACAATATGTGAAATGAAAAAAACAAAGCAAATAAAAATAAGTGAATTAATAAAAACAAGTAAAAATGAAATAAAATAAGAAAAAGTAGCTGCCAATCCAAATCGTTACTAGCCTCTCTACAATAGAAAGGAAAATGTGTCCGATATTTAAAAATAATCCTTACAGAAAGGGGAACAAATGTTAATAAGTAATTTAGTGGTACTTTGTGGAGATTTAAAAAAAATGTGAAAAGCAAACACATATTTCCTTCATTTACCCACCAATATCGTAAAAAAATTAAAAAAGGGTATGAAAATAACATTAAAAATAAATGAAGCCCCACATATCACGATAAATAGATGTAAGAGTTATCTGAATACCCAAACAATTTTTTACAGCTATTTAAACTGCATGTATAAAAAATCTTTTTGTAAGTTTGCCCACTGACAAAGACTTGAACAGTCTATAATTTTAAGGGTAGGTTAATTTTAACTAAGTAATATAATAGACAAACCATTATTTCTTATATTTAGGGACTCTTTAGCGACGGGGTCTGTTCCACAGGACTGGCGCATAGCAAATGTGGCACCAATATTCAAAAGGGGCTCTAAAAGTGAACCTGGAAATTATAGGCCAGTACTCCTCTATTGTTGGTAAAATATTTGAAGGGTTTCTGAGGGATGTTATTCTGGATTACCGCAATAACAATTACTGTTTAACTCCATATCAGCATGAGTTTATGAGGAATCGCTCCTGTCAAACCAATCTAATCAGTTATTATGAAGAGGTAAGCTATAGACTGGACCAAGGTGAGTCATTTGACGTAGTGTATCTTGATTTTTCCAAAGAGTTTGATACCGTGCCACACAAGAGGTTAGTACACAAAATGAGAATGCTGGGTCTCGGGGAAAATGTGTGTAAATGGGTAAGTAACTGGCTTATTGATAGAAAGCAGAGGGTGGTTATAAATGGTATATTCTCTAACTGGGTCGCTGTGACCAGTGGGGTACCACAGGGGTCGGTGTTGGGACCTCTTCTCTTCGACATATTTATTAACGATCTGATACAAGGTTTACACAGTAAAATATCGATATTTACAGATGATACAAAACTATGTAAAGCAGTCAATACAAGAGAAGATAGTATTCGGCTACAGATGGATCTGGATAAGTTGGAAACTTGGGCCGAAAGGTGGCAGATGCGGTTTAACAATGATAAATGTAAGGTTATACACATGGGAAGAAGGAATCAATATCACCATTACACACTGAATGGGAAACCAATGGGTAAATCTGACATGGAGAAGGACTTGGGGTTCCTAGTTAATGATAAACTTACCTGGAGCAGCCAATGCCAGGCAGCGGCTGCCAAGGCAAACAGGATCATGGGGTGCATTAAAAGAGGTCTGGATACACATGATGAGAGCATAATACTGCCCCTGTACAAATTCCTGGTTAGACCGCACAGGGTGTACTGAGTACAGTTTTGGGCACCGGTGCTCAGGAAGGATATAATGGACCTAGAGCGAGTACAAAGGAGGGCA
Organism: Oophaga pumilio; assembly: GCA_009801035.1. Taxonomy (NCBI): domain Eukaryota; kingdom Metazoa; phylum Chordata; class Amphibia; order Anura; family Dendrobatidae; genus Oophaga; species Oophaga pumilio. The sequence continues at coordinate 15,099 of VIAB01013353.1, forward strand.
ACAAGATTAATAAAGGGGATGGGGGAACTACAATACCCAGAGAGATTAGCAAAATTAGGATTATTTAGTCTAGAAAAAAGACGACTGAGGGGCGATCTAATAACCATGTATAAGTATATAAGGGGACAATACAAATATCACTCCGAGGATCTGTTTATACCAAGGAAGGTGACGGTCACAAGGGGGCATTGTTATGATTTGGTAGCTGAGGAGAGCAGGCAAAAACGGCAATACACCAGAGAGGTTGGAATCTACTGGATTGCAGTACCCTGACTAACCACCACAACTAAAGGCAGCCGTGGAGCGTTCCTAAGTTGGTCCTAGACGCCTCGTCACAGCCTGAGAGGTTAACTACACCTAAAGATAGAAAGAGGAAAGCTATCTGCTCCAGAGCAGATCCCCAAAGAACATAGGAAGCCCCCAAACATGTAATGGCGGTTAGACAAGAGGAAATACAGACACAGACAGAAAATAGTATGAGCAAACGTTGGGGCCCAATCTTCCTAGAAAGAAAAGGATAGGAAGGACACTTACTGCAATCCAAAAAAACCCTAAAAAATACCAACTCTACTAATTGCAAAAACACCTGAGATCACACGACCTCTACCACCTAAATTAGTTCTCTGGTGTAACAAAACTAAGCCGCAGCCACTGAAAAAACTGGAAAAGGCAAATGAACAAATAACAGTGGCTCAGATAAACTGAGAGGAGCACAAGCCCCCGGAGGGGACCTGGCTGACCTCCACAGAAGTGCAGAGAACAATGCAAAAAGCAAGCACAAAAATAAAAGCAGAAAATATCTTATCTGATAGCAGAAGATGCAGGCAAGAGTCAGCAAGCTTCAAAGAGAACCAGGAACCACAGTTGAGACAAGAACAATTGATCACTGGCAAACATGATGGGAGGGAACCTCCCTTATATAAGACCAGTCTGTAACTCCTGATTGCCAATCTTCACAATCTTCATTGAATGGTTCATTACTGTTTGTAACCACCAGAGGGAGCTTCTGCTCAGAATTCATTTCTAACACATTCACAACAGGGCATTCTCTGCATCTGGAGGAGAGAAGGTTTTTTCCACCAACATAGAAGAGGATTCTTTACTGTTAGGGCAGTGAGAATCTGGAATTCCTTGCCTGAGGAGGTGGTGATGGCAAACTCAGTCGAGGGGTTCAAGAGAGGCCTGGATGACTTCCTGGAGCATAACAATATTGTATCTTACAGTTATTAGGTTCTTTAGAAGGACGTAGATCTGGGGATTTATTCTGATGGAATATAGGCTGAACTGGATGGACAAATGTCCTTTTTTTGGCCTTGCTAACGGTGTTACTATGTAACATTGAGAGATAGAATATCAAAAATAAAATCCAGAAAATCACATTGTATAAATTATATAAATTTATTTGCATTTTGCAGTGAAAAATGAGTATTTGATCCCTCTGGCAAACAAGACTTAATACTGGCAAAACCATTGTTGGCAAGCACAATTTATTCAGTATCAAGACTTGTTTCTCATTAGGCACATCTAGGACATTATTGGCCAGCGATTGCAAATGGTGCAGCCAGATCTGGATGATTTACCCAACTGCATTCAGCGTGGCAGAATATTCCCCCGATAACCATTAATAATCTCACTGATGGCAGCCAGAGTGTGAAAGTGTGGGGATTTCTGCACTCGGCCTCTTACGTATTACTAAATAAATTGAGATGTTATTAAAATTGTATATCCATTATTTCATCATTTACATATCATTAACATTTCTATGGATAATGAGATTTTCATAATTCTATGACTCTTCCTTCTTAGTGAATATAGCAGTCTGGGGTCACACATGGGATAGCACACAGTAGATGTAGTATAGTATCATATATACAATATTTTATGATACCGGTAGTTTTATTGCCTGATGAATAAACTGGTTTTCTGGCAAGCAACTATAAAGTTCATGAAATCCGTGACACAGTTGCTATGTGAATATACCCCTATTTCTGTGCTTTAGATCAGGCTTCCCCAACTCCAGTCCTCAAGGCCCACCAACAGGTCATGTTTTCAGGATTTCCTTTGTATTGCACAGGTGATGCAATTATCACCTGGGCAATACTAAGGAAATCCTGAAAACATGACCTGTTGGTGGGCCTTGAGGACTGGAGTTGGGGAACCCTGCTTTAGATTACAAAGCATTTACTCTTCAGTTCACTGATTATAGCAGTGTGAGAACATGTTCTTCAGAAATTTGCACCTCTGTCACTTTGCTTTCATAGCATTTTGACTTGTCTGTATCCTGTGGGGAACTGGTATTTTAACCTGTCCTCATACAAGTACAAGTATAGTCGTTTTAGGCTATTGTGTTTTGTGGTTTATGAATCAGAATTTATATCAGGTTATAAGGAAAAACAATAAACAGCTAATTTTTAGGAGACGATAACATTTTGGCTGCAGATACCACTGTAATTTTGGCTGAAGGCCATTGACAGGAGGAACATGTTTGAAGTCTGTGTTTTCGCAACACAACTAAATTTATTGGAAAAATATTGAGAAAACCATGGTACATGTCACAAAGAAAAATGGAGAATGCAATAGGCTACAGTACTTCAGAGAACAGTGAGGCAGAAATAATAGATCAGAAAACACAGACCAGCATGAAGTAGTTTGTCCAAGTGAAATCAAACAGAAATTTTCTTCAAAGAATGTGAAGTTTAAATGTACATGTGCATAGGATGAGGGTAATTGAAACAGGACTGCGGAGTCTGGTGTTGAGTTTCTTAGGAGACATGAAAACTACAGAATGGTGATTGACTATTTGTGTTCTCAGTCACAGGGCACCATTTCCACATTTCAAGAATAAATCAACTAGAAGTAATATATACTCAGTAATGAAAAATTGTAGCAAACCTGTGATCTAGTCATAAGCTACACTGTAGTTTATTTCAATCACACCATAAAATAATATAGAATTCTATTAAAGCACCACTCCGGAGGTCATTTTTATTCCACTGCTGTAGTGGTATCACTAATGTCTGCTCCCTGCCCCAAGTAAAATACTAGCTTCATTTTCTGCTATTCCTGCCACCTCTCTGGTCCCGATCCGCCATCTTGGGACCACAACTCCTGACTAACCAGAAGTCAGAGGTAACGGTCACAGACCGAAGACTGGAAGAGCAGGCATTTTGGTGTCCTAGGCAGATGAAGCTCATGGCCCCCACCCAGATCAACGCTCTTCCCCCAAGTAAAGGAATGAGTCAGAAACTATGGTAAAGGGACCCCTAAAGTAACCTTTTTCACCCAAAAATGCAAAAATAAAAGTGATGTACTGTAGGGTTGAGGCTCAACAGAGATTGCGTTTTCAAAGTTAGATATTGAATCAGTCATTGTTTGTGAACCATATACACAATACAACGCTAAATAGCGATTTTCATCCCTGACATCCTAAATTTTATATGTCAAACCCAAAGATTGTCATGCAAACTTATATGATTTAACTATAATGGAGGCTGGTTTCAATTAAAGTGTCTAGCATTTGGCAGATTCCCTAATAGAATCTAAACAGACCCCATTATAGATAAAGGGATATGGATACGTATGATAGTTTTTAAATAGGTGCTCCCATCAAAATTTTCATCCTCTTAAGGCCACGTTCACACGATCAGTATTTGATCAGTATTTTACATCAGTATTAGTAAGACAAAACCAGTAGTGGGTGATAAATGCAAGAAGTGATGACGTGTTTCTATTATACTTTTCCTCTGATTGTTCCTTACCTAGTTTTGGCTTACAAATACTAATGAGAAATACTGACCAAACACTGAACGTGTGAATGTGGCCTAAAGGGTATATCGGGACTTTCTGAAAAACAAAAAATGTGCCTACCCACTAATAGGCAGGTAGTTGCTATGTACCTGTCTGTTGTGCCCGGCGCCGTTCTTCCCCAGCACAGAGCGGTCACAGACCACTCCTGCCGGAGATTCAGCTGCCTCTGCTGACATCCCATCGATGCAACGGTGGAATTATTTTCCGCTCTGCTCTGTTAACTGAGTGGGACAGTTAGGCAGCTGGAATCCAGCTGTCAATCAGAATGACATTAGAAGTCCTGCCCTGTTAACTGAGCAGAGAGGAAAAGAATCCACTGCTTTGTCGGCGTGATGACAACAGAGGCAGCTGAATCGCCGGCAGGACTAGTCTGTGACCGCCCTATGTCGGGGAAGAATAGCGCCATGTACAACAGGCAGGTAAGTAGCAACCACCTGCCTGTTAGTATTTAAGCACATTTTTTGTTTTTTTCAGAAAGCCCCGGATATACCCTTTAATATATTGCAGTCATCATATTATATAACACTGTGTACTTACAATTGCTCATTTTGCCTTTCTACCCAGTTAAATCTTCCCTTTTACATTAGGTCTATGATATTATGTGATTAATATCAGATGGGCTGACTCCTTCTAAGTCAGACCCATTTACATTTGTATCTTATGAACCTACAACTCTCATTTTGTCCTTAGCAATGGTAAGGAGCTGCTGGGAGCTTTTATCAGTCTTTATCAGAATGCAGACCATACAGAAACCTCAGTACTGACAAGACGTAGTCAGTATCAATATATAAACATTTACATCCAGGTACCTTGTAGGTGACCTCTTCTCTGATTTAGTCTTTTCTTTCGTTTCGGCTTCATCTTCTCCAGAAGCCATGATGACTTTTCACATCCACAGCTACTCTCTCCAGATTCCCTCTTCTCCGGTCTTCCTAAGCACATACCCTCAACAGGGCCCTTTCAAAATAACAGTGTTATTAAAATGCACCTGAATAAAAAATATCTGTCCTCATTTTGACCTAAATAAGCCTCCTATAGTTTATGGCCTCCACACTTTAATGCAGCTATAACCGTTACACCACCTTCCATTATGAACCATGGCCTATACCATGGGGGAGATCTGCTGCTGACACTGTTATAGGGGTAATGTCCCCCAATTCTGTACTAATGTTACCCGTCCTGGGCCCTTTCCAGGTATATATATCCCCCATCCTGTTATATATGTCCCTTATCATGGGCCCCATCCTGGTATAGATGGCCCCATACTGGTATATATGGCCCCCGATTCGGGTATATATGTCCCCATCCTGGCTGGTACAAGTGCTTCTCACAAAATTAAAATATCATCAAAAAGTTAATTTATTTCAGTTCTTCAATGCAAAAAGTGAAACTCATTTATTATATAGAGTCATTACAAACAGAGTGATCTATTTCAAGTGTTTATTTCTGTTAATATTGATGATTATGGCTTACAGCCAATGGAAACCCAAAAGTCATTATCTCAGTAAATTAGAATACTTTATAACACCAGCTTGAAAAATGACTTTAATATCCGAAATGTTGGCCTACTGAAATGTATGTTCAGTAAATGCACCCAATACTTGGTCGGGGCTCCTTTGGCATCAATTACTGCATCAATGCGGCGTGGCATGGAGGCGATCAGCCTGTGGCACTGCTGAGGTGTTATGGAAGCCCAGGTTGCTTTGATAGCCGCCTCCAGTTTATCTGCATTCTTGGGTCTGGTGTCTCTCATCTTCTTCTTGACAATATCCCATAGATTCTTTATGGGGTTAAGATCAGGAGAGTTTGCTGGCCAATCTAGCACAGTGATACAGTTGTTTTTAAACCAGGTATTGGTACTTTTCCCAATTTTTTGAGAAGCACCTGTATATATGGTCCCACCATCATGACTCGTATATATGGCGCCATCATCCTGGTAATATGCCCCCTCATCCTGGCATATATGGCTCCATCCTGGTTGGTATAGA
>VIAB01013354.1:47609-58120 GCA_009801035.1 Oophaga pumilio
TATTTCTGGAGACTTATAAGAAACCCCTATAAATAATTTATTATTTTTTCCCCCTCCCCCTTATCTCCACCCACAGGGACTCTACATTTTCATTAGATTCACATATATTATCAAGCAGGATGGGTTTTAAGGATGATTTTACATATAAACACACGCCCCCCTCTCTTATTTGTTTGGTCATTTCTGAACAGACTACAATCCTGTAAATTAACAGTCCAGTCATGGCTCTCGCCCAGCCATGTCTCAGATATCCCCACCATGTCATAATTATGTTCCAACAAAGTTAATTCTAATTCCTCCATTTTGTTGGTGAGGCTTCAGGCATTAGTATACATGCACCTTATGTATCTCTCATTACCTTTATTCTTCTCTAAAAGCTTAACTGTTCTAACCCCACCCCCTACGTGCACCCAATTTCATTATTTGTGCCCAGGTCTCTATCTGCACTATTTTCCCCTCCAATAAAATGAATTCCCTCCCCCAATCCCTGGTTTAAACACTCCTCCAACCTTCTAGCCATTTTCTCCCCCAGCACATCTGCACCCTCCCCATTGAGGTACAGCCCGTCCCTAGCGTAGAACCTGTAGCCAACTGAGAAGTCGGCCCAGTTCTCCAGGAACCAAAACCCCTCCTTCCTACACCAATTCCTGAGCCACTTATTTATCTCCCTAATCTCCCGTTGCCTCTCTGGTGTGTCACGTAGTACAGGCAGTATTTTAGAGAATACCACCTTGGAGGTCCTTGCTTTAAGCTTGTGGCCTAATTCCCTGAAATCATCTTCAAGGACCTTCCACCTACCTCTAACTTTGTCATTTGTGCCAATGTGCACCATGACTGCTGGATCCTCACCAGCCCCTCCCAATAAAATGTCAACCGGATCAGCGATGTGTCAGACTCAAGCACCAGGTAGGCAGCATACTGTTCGACGATCCCTGTCTTTGTGACAGATTGCCCTATCTGTTCCCCTAAAGGAAAGTCAAGGCAAAAAAGTGACTTTAAAAAACCGCAAAGCAAGGAAAGCTATACCTCAATGTTTAAGTGTCTGTAGATTAAAGATGGAGAGTATGAGTTTTTTTCCAGGTGAACAAGCTTCTAGTAGAGTAGATTATACACATCTAGAGTATAGGAACAATGCTTTACTGATGAATTATAAAAAACTTGGGTTTGCCAATAAAAATAAATAAGACAATACTAGGTTATGTAATATTAAGGATGCCAACAATCCACTCTGCACTAATTTGGGATTTTCCTGCTCCTGTGCAGAAGTCCTTGTACAACTAACAGGTTTTGTGTCATGAGGCAAAATTGCTGCATTTGCTCAGCAGAGATAACCTATCACAACATACATGTCCCATGTACCTGAAATGCCAGCTCAGAGAGCTAAATCAATTATTCAACAGACCCCCAGACAAAAAGTAGGTAGGTCGGGAAGAGAAGTCTAATGGAGAGTTCCTGGGCATACATGGTGTACAGCGTTGCTGTCACAGAGGAGTAAGCAGTGTGTGGTAGAAAGATCCAACCACAGATTATTCTTCTTACATTAAACAGAGTTAGAGAATAGAGTAGGGATGAGCAGACCCATAGTTGTTTGGGTTTGTAATGGTTCGACCAAACTTTAGTACAAAGTTCGGTTCGGGTAGCAGAACTGTATCTGAACTTGGACCTGAACCCGAATCCCATAGTAATCAATGGGTACCCAAAACTTTAGAGCTGGAAAATCTTTCTCTCTCCCTCTCGGTGTCCCTATCTTGCAGGAGAAGTCCGTGTTCGGAACTTTCCAGTACCGGTTCGCCCATCTCTGGAATAGAGCAAAGTACTGTCACAAGTCAAGGTCGTATTTTAAAATAAGATTAAACTAAAGCCTAACTTATGACCCTACATGGGCATTTAAATAATGGACTTGTGTAGGGTGATGGAAAACTTGCTGCAGCTCCCACTCTGGTTAAAACATGTACCAGGTATGCAGTATGGTCTTTATTTCAATACTGACTGTTCCCACTGTTTCATTTTTCCCAAAACATGGTGTGTAGCTAAATAACATGAAATATATCTCACTTGAGTAGATTTGTAAAATTATGACAGCCTATGCCTCTAATTTCTACAATTTTTAATGAAAGGGCAGAAACAAATTTGCTTTCCCAGTCCTTGTGCACATGGAATGGTAATGCTGCAGATTTTCCATGAGGATTTGGAATGGCTCAAACAATGTTAATAGAATGATGGTGTATGTCTGCAAAATCAATTTTGAAGTGCTGTTTGCATTCTCGTCAGCCTCTAAGTGCAATTAAATACAAGAATCATATTCAGTGTTGTTGATACCAGCATTGAGCTTTTGGAAAGGATCTATAATGACTGCATATACGTAGGAAATGTGTATTTAATTATTTACAACCTGTGTATTGTTCTGTTATTCTGCTTCTATTTCTTAGGAAACACAGATTCAATTTAATGAGTGGAATATTAAAAAGTAGTTTATCTACACTGTTGCAAGCCTCTTTTATTCTTTATTCTGTCTGGTTAACCCCAGCACTGAGCTCATCATTAGCAAGAAAGCATTGCTTTATTTTCTGTGCTTTAGGTTTTTGCTACTGTGTTTTCAGAAAGACAGACAAATACATTAATATTTTGTGTGAGTTTTAACTTGATAATGACCAAGCACCAAGCAGGTTGGGTCTCTTGCTGCCGAGACAGCTGTGGACGCAGAAGAGGAGAATGAAGCAAGTTATCAGAGCTTCAGTCTTCTTCTCTGCCAGCTGCATAGTGCTCACTGCAATGACAATGCTTCTGTAGGACCTGCTGATCATATGGTCACTGGGCATCTGCCTGCAGGAAAAAGCAGAGCTACTGGCACTTTCTCAGACCAATATCAGCTCTGCCAGCAGAGGCGTGAAAAAGTGGGAACTGCTATCCTCTGTAACTGAGGCTCCTATGGATTCCCCATTTGCAGAAGAAAAACTGCACAATAAGGTAATAATAAATAAATGTATAAATTTAACATGCATTTTGCAAAAGTGATCATGTAACAATGGTTGTCACTATAAGGGCTCGTTCACATGAGTGCCAGTGCTATCCGGCGTTTTATAAGAAAGCACTTTGTCTAGTGTTATACCATGGGGCAGTGCAGATCTGTGAGTTTTTTCTCATGCTGATTCAACATGAGAAATCAATTGCAGCATGTGATAAAAGTCTAAGGATGCGTGTGAAACATCGGAAAGAACTTTAATGTCTTCCGAGTGCAATCCGACTTAATTTCTCCGTCTTCTCCGCACCTGCGCTGTGATTCTCTCTTGCAAGAGAATCGGATCACACTTGGCTCAAACTCTGACAGAATTTGAGCTGAGTGTAGTTAGCATAATCGGCCAGATTCGCTCACATGAGAGAACATACGCTCTTGTGTCCCCGGCCTAAGGAGTAGGTTTTCAACACAATAATGCTAGGCCACTTGTTGCTCATGCTACTGTGAGCAGCCTGGGTGGCCTAAACGTGCTACCATAAACAGCAGCGTCTCTATACCTGTCATTCATTGTGCACGGAACATCATTATATATTAAAAGATAAGTATATATGGGCAGCACGGTGGCTCAGTGGGGGAGCAATGCAGCTTTGTAGCACTGGGGTCCTGGGTTCAAATCTCAACATGGACAATATCTCCAAGGAGTTTGTATGTTCTCCCCGTGTTTGCAAGGATTTCCTACCACACTTCAAAGATGTACATATAGGGAACTTAGATTGTGAGCCCCAGTGGGGACAGTAATGATGATGTATGCAAAATGCTATGGAATTAATGGCTCTACAGAAGTGTGTAAAATAAATAAATATACTATCTCACAGAAATAACACAAAATCTATGAAAAATAAAACAATACCATCATAAAAACATAACAAAAAAAAATAAACTGGAAAAATCAGATTTTTTTAATATAAGGCCTCTTTCACACATCAGTTTTTTGCCTTCAGTCACAATCCGTCATTTTGTGAAAAAAACGGATCCTGCAATTGATGCTGCAGGATCCGTTTTTTTCTCATAGACTTGTATTAGCGACGGATTGCGACGGATGGCCGTACGTTTCCGTCGAAAATTCTTTGTCTGTCGGACGAAGGTAACAGACATAGGATTGTTTTTTCTGTACGCCGTAAAATCGGACAGCGACGGATCCAGCGGCATCCGTCATGGGCTATACTGGTAGCCTATGGCCGCAGGATCCGTCGCTGTCCATTAAAAGACGGATTCCAGGGACGGATTCCATTTTTTGATACTGAGCATGCCCGGAATAATCAATCAATCTCTCTCTCTATACCTCTCCCCAGAAGCGCATCTGACAAGGTTCAAAAGTTTACCTCAGAGCCATGACGGATCCGTCAAAATAACTGATCCGTCGCATCAGTTTTTTACAATCTGCACTTGATCCATTTTTTACCAACTTTGATGGATTGTGACTGATTCTAAAAAACTGATGTATGAAAGAGGTCTAAGATATATTTTATAACAATATAACAAATATTACAAAAATGAAAAATATATAGAATATATACATATTAGGTATCGATATGACTAATAAGTAATAACCTATAAAATTAATTTAACAATGTTCCCCGATTATTGTAATAATTTCACCAAATTGTCGCTCTCATAGACTAATATTCACTCCTATGTGGCATCCGAGGGCTATACCATTTTAAAAAAAACAAACTAATCTCTCATCTCTCCATGCTCCCACGCCAAGTGCCTTTGTCCTTTTTCTTCTTCTGGCTGGCACTCTTTCCCATACTAGAGCCACATGCCTATAGGCTGGAGAGCATGCTTCTTTCATGTTGCAGGTGCATAATCACATCATACCAGTTTTGCATTGCCAGCCCTGCCTGACATCATTATGAACAGTAAGCATGGGGCAGGAAGCCAGTGACTCTCTGCTTCACAATAGTTTTCAAGTGTAAGTGCATTCGAGGATGCACCTCCAGTTGATAATATCGCTGGCCCCGAAACACCTTTCAGTCACTTACTCACTGTGACTGCGATCGCTATGCACCTGAACTAACACGATAATTTCTAAGTACATTAAAACATCACTTAAAAAATAATACAATGTGTCTTACATAGAACAAAATCTCACACTGCCATGTCAGCGAATAAGCATAAAAATTATGGCTGCTGAAAAAATGAAAAAAAAAATCATTAAAGTATTTCCAAGCCTGGTTATTTACCCATTGCACAAAAAGTCGCATGTTTTGCATTGTGTCTCAAAAACATGCCATTTTAACTGGTGTACATAATATCAGTCGGAGGGGGGACTCCAGAAGAATTGCGCCTACGTTTGCAACTTATTAAAAAAATTGTATTTCGCGCATCAATCTAAAATACCTGGAAAAGACACATTGACATAAAAATCAGTAAACTATCAAAATCATAAAAGGCAACTTGCAAAATAGGCACAGATCGTTTGATCAATTTATTGCCAATCACAAAGTCACTAATTGAGAGGTATTCAAGTGAAAAAACTGGTGGAAGTTCAATAATGATCAGGCTCCTTAGCATTCTCAAGATTCAACACATTTAACACAGAAAGACCTCCAATTTTATTAAAAATTGTGCAAAAAAAGACTAAAATAAAACACTTAAAAAGTCAATAGGCAGCAATTAGTAAAATACCCTCAATAAGGTAGCAACCTGCGCAAAATATGTATCACATAGCACAGTACACTCAAAATTAAATTAGGTATTGACCCAAAAAATCTGTAAGTGCTAGTACCAAACAATGTATAAACTATTCAGCAATAAACAAAAATCTGTTCCCGTAAGAATACCTCAATATAGCAAATAATATACTCAGTACCATAAATAGAATATCAAAGATAACTTGTGCACAGAACACAATTGTAATGATAAAGTTTTTAATGAGGAAATAAGTACAAAAGATCTGTAATGGAAAAACCAGCACAGTTGACCATGAGTATACAAAGGACTTGTAAGTTGAGGCAGAGGAGGGAGAAGAAAGACCCACACATAAATCACCACTAGACCTGTGGCTTTATTATCAGGAGTAAAGCAATGGGAAGTAAAGAAGAGAGTAGAAGTTGAAGCCTGCACAGGAGCACTTTGCTCTGCCCTACTATAGGTTGAGCAAATGCACATGTGTTGACAGTAGCAGAGCAAAGTGCAGGTCGATGCTTCAGCTGCAGAGGAACAAGATTTTAGGGCTTTGCCGGTGACATACTGTAGAAAGCATCATCACCACCACTGGTCGAAACGTATCATGGCGTTGATTTTTTCAACCTTTCACCTGGATTGGATGCTGTTCCTTTTTTGCTTCTTGATAGCATCATCCATATGAATCATGGCAGAAGGACGCGATTGGCGGCATAGAGCATGCACTGGGTAAAGACCATGAACACACATCAGATTGAACTGTGCTAATTAGTATACAGTGCAAGAGAACTATAAAAGGTATTTTTTGGATAAGCAGAGGGAGTTGGAGGTTTATGTACAAATGGCTGGACTGCGGTACAAATGGAGATAACGGTGGTGGGTTTAGTTTATATTGGGGAAACCTGCTAAGAGGTTCCCTTTAATTAACTACTAAAGTCCCCCCAGATAAAATAAAAATTACATATACTCACCGCCACACGGAACAGGTCTATTTGATGGAAATGTGAAGGTTGCGGCGGTCAGGTGACATAATGTTATGTAAGCCCACAGGGGTAACACAGCACTAACATCACTGAAACAGCACCAGTCTGGAAGATGAGTAAATGTATTTCTGTATTTTATCTGGAAGACTTCACCAATTAAGGAGTGTTTATCTAGTAGTGGACAACTACTCTAAGGATATTAAAAGCCGGAAATCCAGGTATAAGGATCTTGTAGATTATTTCCACTGTTTTTATCTTGAAGCTTATTTCCTAATCGGCCCTTAAAGGATTGTTACAAGTTCACTTCTTTGAACATTGATAAAATGAACTTTTATGATGAACGGATATGTCTAGTTTTCCATATTTGTCATTTGAAAAAAAAATACACAATAATTTTAAGGGTTTGTATAGAAATAAGTATTTGATGAGCTATCAACGAGATTGGTCACCAGTAGAGAGGTATTCACACTAGACACGTAGAACCCAGCAGATTTAAGACTTCCTTGTCGTTGGCTGCTGGGCATGCATAAATTGGCCAAATTATGTGCTAAGCGTCTAATTTTTTTCCTAGTATCCAGAAGCAGTATTGCTATTCATATTTCATATATTTCATATTGATATGCTTTAACACTATAGAGTGCAACTTTTTTTGTTTATTGTATATGGAGATGGCGGATCCTAGTATGCACCTGATCACACTAGCTTGTAAGTGCCAGTAAGTCTTTTGTCATTATATATTAGATTTCTGACCGAGCACTCCGCCCTTCAGCATGTGGTGGGTTTTAATTGCAACAGGCTCCTGCCTGCCAATTAAATCAGAAGAAGAGAGGTATTCACATCTACCCAGGAATTCAGACTTCAGTCTAGAGAGGTATTCTCACTAGACATATAGGACCCAGCACATTTGAGACTGCCTTGTCGTTGACTGCTGGGCATGCATGAATTGGCTAAATTATGTCATAAGCGTCTCATTTTTTTTCCTAGTATTCAGAAGAAGTAATGGCATTCATATTTCATATATTTCACATTGACATGCTTTAGGACAATAGAGTGCAACTTTTTTGTTCATTGTTTGTATCCAGCCACCGCTGAAAGAAATCCAAAACTGATCAGTGGGAGATATGGGTGTTGGACCTTCACCAAACTGCAGTTGATGAGACCTTTCCTGGAATTAGCTAATAAAATACTTGGGCCTAGACAACTCTTTTAAGGGTGGTTTTACACATACCACTTTTGGACAAGTGACAGTGCAGTTTTTCACACAGTTTTTTTCCCCAAAATCCAGGAGTTCAGTTGAATGGAATAAGATATATAGAAGAAGGAGTTATCTGTCTCATTCATTCTGGATCCACTTCTCTTTGGCTCAAGAAACTGCATCAAAAACTGTTGTATTTTTTTTTTAAATATAGAACAAAATGTGTTAATGATGACCAATGAAAGCTGTCAGAATCTGTATTAAGCTGTGAGAAGATCTGTGAGAAGCTGTGAGAACCTTTTAACCTGAGTTGAAGGCAGGTGTTTTAATAAAAGGTGATAACTATTCTCAGCTCATTACTTAAGCAGAAACGCCCTAAAAATCTTGTAGCAAGGCTCATCAAGCAGTCAATATTGAATTTTAAGATTGTTACCTCCAATGAGTGGTCCTCTCTGAAGAGGCTAGTTGCATATTTAATTTCTCAGAGTAACATTACATGGCCTATAAGTCTCCTTACCCAACATGGCAGTCTCCAGAAGGAGAAACTTTGCCCTTAGACCATCTATCAGATGCCTCTCACTTAGTCAGAACATGCATCCTTCTTTTCTCTGCTAAAAGCCAAACATAACAAAACACATCTCTGCAAATGGCATATCTATGAAAAAAAAGAGATCCAAATCAAATTGAGATTTGTTGTGACTACTCTTTTTGTTCATAGCATAACCTATCATAGCATTAATTTCACACTTCTGTAAATGTAGCCTTTTGTCTTTTCATGGAATCTGAGACAGACTTGATGATGTTGAGATGAATGCTCTATGGGGCATATCATCAATTCCAGGACTCTTTACTAACCTTGGTGGTTGAAATTCTTGCAAGTTTGGGGCTGCATTTCAGCAAATGGAGTTGGGAATTTGGTTAAGATTAATAGTATCCTTAATGCCAAGGCTGGATTCACACAGTGTTTTCTTCTATGTTCAATGGCTCCATTAGAACGTATGTCTGAACCTTCGGAGTCACTGAACATAAGAGAAAACACTGTGTGAACCCAGTCTAAGAAATATAGACACATACTGATCCATCATGAAATACCATCAGGGATGCATTTGATTGGCTTTATAGTTGTTCTGCAGAAGCTTTATAGTTATTCTGCAGCAGGGCAATAAACTCACACATACACATAATGTAATTAAGAACTATCTTCAGTAGAAGAACAAAGAATCCTGGAATTGATGATTTGGCCCCCACAGAGAACTGATCTGAACATCATTGAGCCTGTCTGACACTGCATGAAAAGACACAAGACTTTGCACAAGCTCACATCCACAAAAGACCTGTGATTAATTCTCATAGATATTTGGAACAACCTCTGTTGTGAACGCTCTGGATTTGACTTCTGAGCTTGGTCTCCCTCTGGTGGCTGCTGATAGTGATGAAGCTGCTTTGGCTGACAGAGGTTCATCAGCTGGGAGCGATGATTGGCAGTCTGGTGTTGATGACTGGGGAGATTTAAGGGAGTAACCTACCCATGATCCTCGCCGGTGATTAGTTTTTCTTCCTGGTCCCATTTGGAAGTCAGCTTGCTTCCTGCTTGTCCTGCAGCTTTTAGATAAGTTATTTGCTGTTTGTTTCTTTGGCATTCATTTTGTCTATCTCAGTTTTCTGCCCTCTTGGAGTTCGTACAGCCAGGTTCCCCCGCTGGGGCCTGTGCTGGCCCCCTGTTTCTCATTTGCTATTGTTTTGTATTTTCGGTTCCCTGTTGTATCCGCTTATTTGCTACCAGTTACACCGGAGTATATACCCCAAAGAAAAGGGCTAAATAAAGATATACTCATCCATATACTGAACAAATACCCCCCAAAAATTGTCATGTATTATTACTTTTTGACTCACTTGTATATGCCTTAGTAGGTGTGTGGTAACTGCCCACTGTGGTGGATAAGTAAACCATTTACTCTATGCTGACAATTTGCACCAAGCACTCTGCTCCATCATACTAATATATCTGCTATATGTGGGATGTTATGTATATCTGCTGGCATAGATGATTAATATATACTGAGGCCACCTACCACAGTGGATATATTAGCCACTGGCTGTATTCACACCCTGATATGAATAAACTACCTGCTTGTATATTGTATCATTTTTTCATGAATTATTGATAATATACCCAAATTCTGGATTGGATTGCACTATGCACTTTAATTAATTTTTTTGTGATACATTGTTCATATGTGATGGCAGTATATAACATTGGTAGATGATATATTTTCTCTCTACAGGGCTGATTTTATGCATTATGTACTTTATTATAAATACCTGTAGATTAACATATACATGGGATATCTATACTCCTCTGAACAATTTATTTTGGGATAAATATCCTAATAATTGGATCAATACTTCATGAATGGTAGCTTTGCACATATATTAATGTGTGATTATCTTGATGCAAAATTGTTAATAAATTCGTGACACTTTTCTTGCTTTATGTGAGATCTAGATGTTGCCTTTTCCCTTGTATTATGTGTTATGATATGTATTGAAATTTGATTGTTTTATATTTTTTGTAAGAATAAAAACCTATTAATTTTTATAATTACTCTTAGTCCATTTTTTTTGTGTATCAGTTACACCGGAGATCTGATCTAGCAGGGGAGAGACCGTGTGGTCTCAGTATTTTTGT
>VIAB01013355.1:4129-19060 GCA_009801035.1 Oophaga pumilio
CCCTTGAGCTCGCTGCTGTACGTGTTTGCGATTGACCCACTTCTTAGGAAGGTAAAGCGTGGACCTTTGGCCAGGATCGGGATGGACCGGGCAGCTTTCGGAAGCCACTCTGAAGGTTGTGGCATATGCCGATGATGTCACCGTTTTTGTTTCCTCTCACGAGGAGGCAGGATGGCTGATGTCAGAGGTAGATCGCTACTCGGAGGCATCCGGGTCCAAGATCAACCGGGATAAGTGTGAGAGTCTCTGGTTGGGAGGAAGAGATCCTGGTTTTGATCTCCCATACCCCCTTCCAGGACCCAAAGTCTCTGCAAAAGTCCTTGGCATCGAATTTGGCCAGAGGGATTACCCCAAACAAAATTGGGACAGCAGGCTAGAGATCGCCACTCAGAAGGTGAACGAATGGAAGGGTTGGTCTTTGACCCTAGGCCAAAGGTTAAACCTGATCAAAACTTACCTGCTCCCTTTACTGATTTATCTGGGCAGTGTGTGCATCTTGCCGGAGTCTCTCTGGACTCGGGTCTACAGTTTGTTCTTCCAACTGTTATGGGGGACTAGACTGAACCTGGTCAAGAGGGAGGTTACCGTACGAGGAGACTAGGAGGGTTGGGTATGGTCAACCCTGTGGTATTCCTTGTGGATACCTTCATTAAGATCGATATTGCAAACCTCTGGAAAGAGAGGGCTCCTCCGTGGGTATTCCCCTGTAGGGGATGGTTTTAGCCTTTCTTCCAGGAATGGGAGACAGGAGGGCAAGTGAAGGATCTTCGCACACCGCATGGACATCTTCCGGCTTATGCTACCTTGGTTCTGAAGGTAATTCGCCGGTGGGGTCAGGGAATGTGGGAGATCAGGACTCTGCCAAGGAAACTACTTGACAATAGGGTTCTGTTGACCCATTTCCAGAGGCCTCTGGAGTTCAGGGATTGCCCAAGTCGGGATCTTGGGGTGGGTTTGCATCTTCTGAATTCTATCAGGATCCCCTCAAAGTTTTGGGACTTGGCTTGGCGTTGCGTCCATGGGAAACTGTGTGTGAGGGACAATCTGAAGTGTAGGAGCTCAGAGGACAGGAATTGTCCTCGGGAGCATTGTGGTACTATGCTGGAAAGCATGGACCACTTCCTGCTTCGTTGTCCCTTCAACACAGAGGTGTACAACAGGGTGGGCACCTCCATTGGCTGGCCGGTCTCTCCTATGCGGAATGGGCTTATGGAGCATTCGAAAACCTTGGTGGTCGGGACCTTATTTCTAGTTAGCGCAGTGGTTAAGCATCACACGTGGAACGAACGATGCTTAGTCTCGACGCAACGGAAAATCCTCCCAGTGGACGATGTGTTTAGGACCATACTCGGTGACCTGGTGAAGGTGCGCTCTCTGGAGTATGAGAGATTGGGCACACGTAGGGCCGCTCTCCTCTGGAGGGGCTTTTCTTTTAGTGTGCCCTAGTCTGGTCATCTCCTTTCCTGGTGGTGGGCTGCTGCTGACACTGTAGATTTTTGTTTTGTTTGATCATTATACAGTGATTAAGGGCTGCAGGCGCCAAACTTGGGCTTTGTGATTTGTGTTTATTGCAGTGTTTTTCTGTATATATTGTATATAGGGATATAGATTTGGGTGTAGGTGTTAGGTTGGGTGGCGGGAAAAGGGGGAAGGTGGGTTTTATCTTGTGGGACTATGGGACACCAGGGTGTTTGAGGGAAGAACTGGCACTGCCTGATCTGGCCTATGGAAGTTGGACCTGGACTTAGGCATGAGACGCAGGACCAGCTCTCAGGTCCGTGCGGGGGTTGGGAATAGTGGGTTTGAGTGTGGGGTGGTCAGTAGCTTAGTATTGTATATATTTGTATAGTTTGTGGTTATTTTATTTAAAATTTAAAAAAACTAAAAAAAGAAAAATAAATGTATGTATATAGTTTTGCTTGCTATTGTTAATTTCATTTATTTGTTATTACTTTGTTTGGTGACCGGACCAGAAGGTGTAAGTATTTAATGTTAGTTATTATTCTGTATATATAACATGAGTATGAGGAGAGAATGAGTGGCCGGGCCAGTGTTCAGTATACTGATTATTTTCTGGTTTATATATTTGTTTTGTTTCTGTTATTATTATTGTTATGTTTTTCATTTTTATAACAAAAGATCTACAGGGTGTAACTCAGGATCAGTTCAGGATTCAGTACATGGGTTTCAGAGTTAACTGTACATCATCTATTCTTCCTTTTTTACAGAATATCTTAGTCTTTTTGTCATACTGACCCACTGATCATCCTGTAACTGTTTGTACCGTAGGCTGCAGTTCAGATCTAGCTCGTCAGGTGCCAGGGTTGGTCTTTTCCATGATATTATTAAGAACGATGGGTCCTTTGCTGAATTTGGTTTCAATGACAGGATCTCAGATGGATCCATTTTCACTACAAAAATGTGCAAGAAAAACGACAATTACATCTACAGAATGGGAGGAATAGAACTAAGCAACATGACGTGTGGAAAAGTAAGTAATAGATCACAGACTGCACATCAGTCAACAGTGTGAGGCAGCAGCAAAAAAGGCAAACACAGTTCTAGGATGTATTAAGAGAAGCATAGAGTCTAGATCACGTGAAGTAATTATCCCCCCCTCCTCTTCCTTGGTCAGTCCTCATCTGGAATACTGTATCCAGTTTTGGGCAACATATTTTAGAAAAGACATTGAAAAACTGGAGCAAGTTCAGAGAAGAGAGACCAGCATGGTGTGCGGACTGCAAAGTATGTCCTACGAGGAAAGATTAAAGGATCTGGGAATGTTTCTCTTGCAAAAAAGGAGGCTAAGAGGAGACTTAATAGCCGTCTACAAATATCTGAAGGGCTGTCACAGTTAAATACAAACACGTTTGTTTTGCTGTATTTTTCTGTGTTTCAGCCTTCTGGTGGTGTGAACAATGTCCCTACAGGCTTGTTCACTGTGTGCATGGCTCATGTATTTGTATTTAACTATTTTCTTGTTTCTGAAAGATCAGGGAGGTTTTGCACCCCTCCTTTGTGAGCCATGCACATAAAGGCCGTTCTCCACATTGGACATTACCTTTGTGAATCCTGCTCATGTAGGTACTATACACACGACCAGGTTTTTAAATACATCAGTTAGGGATTAAATACATTAGTCAGGGACTGCTCTGATATGGGTATACCTTGATGGTTGGTAGAGCGGCTTAGAATACATTTTTTGCAAAAAACTTATCAACCAAATACCCTGTGTTTTATCATCTTTTACCAGCACTTGCTGTCTACTGTTGCTTTTTTCAAAAGAGTATTTTTATACGTTTGTTTTGCTGTGTTTTCCGGTGTTAGGGCTGTCACAGTGTACAGTGATCATCCTTATTCTCATTTGCACATGGAAACACGAGAAGCAATGGAATGAAACTGAAACGGAGAAGATTCAGATTAGATATTAGAATAAACTTTTTGACAGGGAGGGTGATCAATGAGTGGGAACAGGCTGCCATGAGAGGTGGTGAGTTCTCCTTCAATGGAAGTCTTCAAAAAGAGGCTGGACCAACATCCATCTGAGAGGGTTGTGACTCCTGCATTGAGCAGGGGGTTGGACACGATGACCCTTGAGGTCCCTTCTAACGCTAACATTTTAGGATTCTATATTATTAAATTATTAGATAACTATCATAATTGCGAATTTAATAAAAAATAAAATGCAAAAGCTAAAATAAATAATCACTACCCTGCAGTAAGTAAATAAATAGCAGTAACATAGAGTGCTTAGTTTACACTATCTTGATCAAAAATCCGTAAAAGTCATCCCACTGCAACAGGGTGTACCCTGTCAGGATGGTCCCTAACTCTAGTAGCTCACCTCACTCTGTACCAACGGGCCTCAAAATAGAAGGAGGCAGGACCTGGACCTGACTGTTTTGCCCCTGCCCATGGGAATCTATATAGACAAGGTTCCCCTACACATTGTATGTATACTAATAGGTGTGCTTGACCAGTTTTTTTGGTTTTCATGTAGTTTCTTATACTTGGTACATTTGGGGGTCTTTCCCACATCGGTCCCAGTTGAGTACCGCTCTAATAACTCAGATTTTCTTCCTTGGATGTCTTCCTCAATTTCATCTTTCCTCCATCCTGTGATCATACAATGGGGAACACAGACATTGCTAATCATAGGTTATTATATGGGTACCTGTTATTTGTGCTATCGCTAATAGTAAGATCTGGGACCAGCAACAGATCATCATCCTCACCATCCAGCAGGACACTACCGGAGAAACAATAAAGGCATTATTATTACACCGTAAAGGGGGTTATAGACTGGTGGGTGATCGCATGGTTTTAGCAGAAATACACCTGAACAGGACAGCATATTAAAGATTATATTAAATCCTATTAAAGGGACAGCAATCAAAGATCTTGAAAACCATGAGAAATTAACAAATAAATTGTATTGCGTCTTAAACAGAACATTTATTTGCCGAGCTTAGATGTTTTTATCGAAGAGTTCTTCAAAACTTTGCTCATCACAGGTTCTATCTGGATTGGGTGTTCTGATGGGGAACACATTGCTTCAGCTGCATGGGGGTCAAGTGAGACAGTGGGATGGCTTTGCAGCTGTGGGCAGGCATTAAGAGCATAGCAGAAAATACACAGCACCATGGGATGTCCTACAGCAGTCCTAGAGGGTGGGCAATATCCATAACTGACCACGCAGACCACCTGGCAGACAGCGACCTAAAGTACCTCTGATGCTGGTAGAGGCCATAGTAGCAATCTTGAAGGACCTGGTGAAAGTATGAACAGAGGTGGCAGCCTTGTGAAATGGAAGCTTGATGACTTAATAGGCTCCGACCAACCTTATGTAAAAAGTGGGTGCCCAAAATGGCTGAGCTTTTCTGTTGACCCTGTAGACTTTCACAATCATACCTAATGTGCCTGGCAATGGTCATCTTGGAGGACAGTAAACCATTGTAGGCCCATCAAGGTTCACAAATTAAGAACAAAAATGTCGGAAGTACAACCGTTGGAGAAATTAAGGGTGGACGATGTCCTCATTTTGGTGGAAAGCCAATATCACCTTTGAGACAGAGGATGGCATGATGCATAGAACCCCATGGAGAATGAGGAAAAGAGACTTGCAGGAGATTGCAGCATGCTCATACACCCTGGAAATGGAAGTGATTGCCTCCAGAAATGCCACATTCCATGAAAGGGGTTCAGGAGAGCCACGAAGAAAGGGCTTAAATCCTGAAGCGAATATGGGACCAAATTGGGGGCACTGTCCCAATGTCCCACTGGATGCATCGAAAGACAGGTCCAATATGCCACCTCCCAGAGGAAGAGTGCACTGAAGGAGAATGGAAAGGGCAGAAATCTGTTCTTTAATAAAAGTCAAAATTGGACTCAAGTCCAATTAGACTGGAGAAAAAAAAACCCTCTTGGAATAGAAAAAAACGGAGAGTGTTGGTGATGAACCTTGGCAAATGAAGGCTGGATAATGGCTTAAATGATAGTGGCAATAAAACATTTGGATTTCATGATGCAAGGTGGATAAGGTCGGAGTACCAACCTCAGCGAGAGCAGCGCAAAGCTACCAGGATTGCTGGAATGTCCTCCACCTTCACTTCAGAACACAGAAAAGAAGGGGAAGAGTCCAGAAGAGATAGAGCAGAGAGACCTCTAAGTGGGACCAACGTATTCTTTGCAAAGACCTGTGGTCTCGGAACCTGTGGAAATAGGTTTGCAGATTACCGTAGATGGAAAGCAAATAGGTCACAATAGAGCTTGCTGAAGGTCTCAGAATAGCCTCTAGATCAGTGTTCCCCAACTGCATTCCTCAAGAGCCACCATCAGGCCATGTTTTCAGGATTTCCTTAGTATGGCATAATTGATAATGCCATCACCTAGGCAATACTAAGGAAATCCTGAAAACATGACCTGTTGTTGACTCTTGAAGATTGGAGGTGGGGAACGCTGTTCTAGGTCCAGACTTTCTTGGCTTAGAATATCCACTGAGAGTTGTCTACCTCAGTGATGTTGACTCTGGAAAGCCCTAGAATCTGAAACTCAACACAATGAGCTATTATGGTGGCTTCCTTGATGGCTCAAGGGCCCCAGGTCATCCCAGGCCACCACCATTGAGTTATCAGTACCAGTACTGGAGACGGAAGGGCCAAGCGGAGAAATGTCTCTCCATTGCAGGAGATTAATGTGGCGTTGACCCTGAGTGGTGTGATGAGCATACTTCTCACCATGCAGGCTCGTGCATGCAACTAATTTTCTCGGATGAGTGTTACACATGGACTTCATGGATAGCACTCATATCTATAATAATCTATGGGGCTTTACAAATGTTCGATTTTGTTAAGATTGTAGGATCAAAAATCGGCAATGCTAGTCTATGGGTCCGTGAAAAAAAAATAAAAAATCGGACTGCACTCTGATGATATGAATTCAGTGCAATTTTCACTGCCTGACAGAGTGGAGAAAATTTTTTTCCTCTCTCTCCCCTTCCAAGAAAAACTGATGCCACTCTGATCAGAATAATAGGACTGTTTTTCTCAGATCTGGATCAAATGTTTGTGTGACCCTATCCCAAGACTGGTGTCACTTCTGACACTTACCAAAAATCGGCACCTCCTACAAATATCTGCAAAAGCCTTTTGGGGTGAAATAGAATTGGCCAATTTGTAAGCACAAGGGACACAGATTTGAGCGAAACCCCACAAAGTTTTGATACATGCAGCCACTGGAAAGAGAAACTCAGGAGAGCGTCCTATGTGGACCATGCTAACACAAGTTAGTGTGCACCCCTGGAAAAGATGTTTTATAGTGGGGCTCGATTTAAATATCCAGCAGGTAACCGAGAAACTGTTGAACAAGAGTTCCATTGTGCATCTTCATGGGAAATCAATGCAGTTATCGATCTTCTCTTCCAGACATAATTATTGATCAGTATCACATTAACATTTGTACAATTATCACGATAGAAGGCGATGACGGGTGTGCACACGGGAATATGGTGTCGATCTGCTCCCATCCTGAAAAAATAAGTAGGACTCTGCCCAAGCTGCTGCAACCCTTCTTTGTGAAACCAAGGATGGCACATCTTGATTAATGAATGGTTAACAAGAAGTTGTGAAGCAGCTGAGGTGTGCAAGGTAAGGCTACTTTCACACATCAGGTTTTTCCACCAGGCAGGATCCGGCATTGCGCCGGATGGACGGATGTGGTGGAAACGGATAGAAAACTGATGAAACAGATCCGTTTCATCAGTTTTCCGTCCGTTTTTTTTATCCGTTTCACGATGGATCCGGTTTTTAAAAACGCCCATGGGAGATTCCCAAATGATGATCTGTTTCCTGGGGGCTGGACAATTGGATCTGAGCATGCTCAGACTTAAAAACCGGATACGGTGACTGGATCCCTCTTTTTCCAGATCCGGCGCCCATAAACTTCCATTGTAGCAAAAAAACGGAAGCGCCACATCCAGCGTTGTCCGTTTTTTTGCCGCAGACAAAAAACGTTACTGAAGACGTTTTTTTCCAGATGCCGGAATGAAAATTTTAGCCGACCGATGAAACGCGAGGCCATGTGGCGCGATCTGGCGCTAATACAAGTCAATGGGAAAAACGGATCCGGCGGTAGATTACACCGGATCCGGTTTTTCAAAAAGTAGCCGGATCATGCCTGAAGGAAAAAACCTGATGTGTGAAAGTAGCCTAGAAGTACTGAACATTCTACTGTCAATCATGATTACTAGAAGTCATCTCGGAGTTACTGTATGTGGCCGGTATAAATGTACATGGCTCGTGGCCTTCTGCGGTTCTGTAGTTACAGATCTCCTTAGTGACTTATTATGGACCAGCACTAATTGGCACAAGTGGTGGTACGCATGCAAAACGGTCAGACAGTAGATAAAATTGTGTTCAAACTCACGTGTTGCAAATTGTAACATGCCGATTCTATTGATATTAATGAAAAATACTTAATCTTTTTTCAGGATGGGAGCAGAGCGACACCATATTCCCCTGTGCACACCCGTCATCGCCTTCTGTCTGAGGCTTATCCCAGGAAATACATTTCTCCAGATGGAAATCAAGAGCAACGTGTGATCAAAGCCCAAAGCGAACCAGTGACTATATTACAAATACTAACCTAAGACTACAGAATAACCTTGCTCTATGGAAGTGGCAGCTCTTACCCGTCTCCATCCCGCCTGCACAGGTCCGTATCCAGCGGCCGGCCACGCTGGGGGAATATGAATTACAGTTATCATAGAGGAAGTTGCACATTTACAATCTTTCAAAACATCCAGGAAGCAGCAGAGGATGCAGCAAGCGGCCGAATCCTGAAGTCACAGCGCAGCGAGAGCACGAGAATAAACCGCCCGAGGTCCGAGGGCAGATAACACACTCGCCCAGCGTCTGTATGTTGCAGACGTGCCAGATAACCTAGGCGCTGTGGAAAACTCCTGCAACTAAAGCTAAATAAATGGACCAGCTCACCTGTTGGTATAAGTGCAATGTGTAGGTGCACATTCACACTGGACATTGTACGAAGTGGCTCAAGAGCGGAGCCAGTTTTGCACGCTGTGGGGGCCGCCTGCACCAATCCTAGAAGATTGTAAGCCCTCCAATGTCTGAAGTATTTCTCAACATATCAAGTAGTTTTACAGCAGAAAACTAGCGAGTAATCCTAGCCCTTTACATCCAGAACATAAAGTTTCTCTCGGGTCCACTCTAATCTCAGAAAGGGGGAAAGCCCTTAACTCCTTTGACGGTTTGATCCTCGCATACAGGCAGCACTCTCTATCTAGGTCAGGGCTAGATGGTGCCAACAGATCGTTCTGGGCATCATAAGTGAATGGAATCGTTTGACCCCTAGGATACAGAAACAAGCGTGAGGCAGTGACCGGTGTCATATGTGAGGGTCGCTATGTGTCCCCCAGGATGCGGACGGAGTCCTATTAGACTCGCTGGAGTCACAGCAGGATGCCTGTGAGTAACAAGGCAGAGATAAAAATGAGCATGGACCTGGTCCAGGTTATTTGGCCAAGGCATAATTCAGTAAAACACGGCATGGGCTTTTATTTTTGGAGCAGTGGGGCAAGTCGTTCCAGTCCAGGTCTTACAAGTGGCCATGGCCACAGCCACAGATTCCTGTTTAAACCCAGCAGTATGGTGTTTTGGATGTGTCAGTTTAGAGTGTTGTAACCTGCGGAGCAGTGGCGTACCGTCAATAGTAGCAGACCACGCAGCTGCTATGGGGCACGGACAGGTGAAGGGGCCCGCGACGGCCGCTGCGGTTTGGCAGCTGTGCTGACACAATACTATCTCCTTTAATTAAATGTAAGCGAAGGCCGCCGGCCACTGTATACCCCCTTGAAGCTCCCCTTTCCTTGTTTCCTGGTCAGCAGTTGGCTGAAGTCTCTGGCTGGATTTGCATAAGAACGTCACGCCTCCTGGCAGCCAGAGAGCAGCACACGTGCATTGCAGGAAGCAGAAAGCATTCATGAGCCTCTCTCACTCAGGGAGAGGGACACACACACAAGACGGTGAGCCCGGCTGGCTGGAGGACGGGGTGGATTTTTTTTGATAAATGTGTCCCCACACTGTGCTACAATAAAGATGTATATCTTAGTACCGTGTTAGCCAGTAGATAATGCTGTGCTGGCACTTTACATTTACAATGGCTCTGGCTGCACTTTGCACCTTAGGGAGGGGGGCCCAGCTGCACACACTGTGAAGGGTGGAGGAGGGGGCCCTGCATGCACTGCAGGTGTGTGAGTGTGTATATATACATATTTTTTTTATTGGGGGGGGCCCCATTCAGACCTTTGCTATGGGGCCCCATGATTTCTATGTACGCCCCTGCTGCGGAGCAGAAAGCTTTGCAGATCTCCATCTGTGTGAGCAAGCACAGAGACAAATGAGCGAACTCCTGGCACCCCGCAATGTGATACGGTGGTGTCATCGCCCTCGGCAACCAGACTCCCATGGACTGTTGTTGTTTCCCGGCAGCGATCCGGAGGTCGCCATATGCTGTACCTTATGTGAGTGTGGACAGTAACGCACATTTGCTGTGAACTGTTCCTGTGGTCACTGTCACAGTGAAACCATCCCCACTGCACTACATAAGCAAGTCACGAAAAAAATACAATAGGCTTTTTTTGTAACATACTTGTCACAATGGCACAGCGTTCACAATGCAACCTCATCCACCTACATCGACACTACGACCTATGTAGAGGCCAAAATCACTCTCTCGTTCCCTCAGACTTAATATCAGGGGAGCTCCAGAAACAACCAAAACCAAGATTGCAAGACAGCATGGGGGGCTTACTGACACCTATAGCAGACCAGTCCGAAACCCACTGATCTAGCATCGGTTAATATGAAGGACAGAGGACAGCAGCTTCAGATGGGATTAGCCATTTACAGGCCATTTACACCTTAACATAGAATTTTTTTTATTATTGGCTAAGTTAAGCATCTTTCGAATAGTCATTAAATATTTTCTATCAGGTTGCTGCTCGGTGTTTAAGTACTTACCCTCATCAATGTTGTATGTCAGCAGGGAGGGGAATGTGGAGAAAGACAATAAGTGCAGGAAAGCTTTGTCTTTATAGGAGGTAGCATACACATCAGCACCCTGGATACACAGAGCTCACATCCAGCCTATATTACTGGGAGAGACTCCCTGCCTCCACACTGTAGCTGTTACTTACAAGGACACAGGATGGGAGTCATATGCCAGCTGCAGTTTATCCTATGATATGTGCCCCATACCCATAGTATATATACACTGCTCAAAAAAATAAAGGGAACACTCAAATAACACATCCTAGATTTGATTGAATGAACTATTCTCATTGAATACTTAGCTCTGTTCAAAGTTGAATGTGCTGACAACAAAATCACACAAAAATCATCAATGGAAATCAAATTTATTAACCAATGGAGGCCTGGATTTGGAGTCACCCACAAAATTAAAGAGGAATGTAATGTCCTTAAAACAAGTCAAAATGATGCTCAGTAGTGTGTGTGGCCTCCACGTGCCTGTATGACCTTCCTGTGACTGTATGACCTCCCTACAACGCCTGGGCATGCTCCTGATGAGGCGGCAGATGGTCTCCTGAGGGATCACCTCCCAGACCTGGACTAAAGCATCCGCCAACTCCTGGACAGTCTGTGGTGCAAGGTGATGTTGGTGGATGGAGCGAGACATGATGTCCCAGATGTGCTCAATCGGATTCAGGTCTGGGGAACGGGCGGGCCAGTCCATAGCTTCAATGCCTTTATCTTGCAGGAACTGCTGACACACTCCAGCCACATGAGGTCTGGCATTGTCCTGCATTAGGAGGAACCCAGGGCCAACCGCACCAGCATATGGTCTCACAAGGGATCTGAGGATCTCATCTCGGTACCTAATGGCAGTCAGGCTACCTCTGGCGAGCACATGGAGGGCTGTGCAGCCCTCCAAAGAAATGCCACCCCACACCATTACTGACCCACTGCCAAACCGGTCATGCTGAAGGATGTTGCAGGCAGCAGATCGCTCTCCACGACGTCTCCAGACTCTGTCACATGTGCTCAGTGTGAACTTGCTTTCATCAGTGAAGAGCACAGGGCACTAATGGCGAATTTGCCAATCCTGGTATTTAGTGGCAAATGCCAAGCGTTCTGCACGTGTTGGGCTGTGAGCACAACCCCCCATCTGTGGACGTCGGGCCCTCAGACCATCCTCATGGAGTCGGTTTCTAACAGTTTGTGCAGAGACATGCACATTTGTGGCCTGCTGGAGGTCATTTTGCAGGGCTCTGGCAGTGCTCCTCCTGTTCCTCCTTGCACAAAGGCGGAAGTAGCGGTCCTGCTGCTGGGTTGTTGCCCTCCTATGGCCCCCTCGTCTCCTGGTAGCGCCTCCAGCCTCTGGACACTACGCTGACAGACACAGCAAACCTTCTTGCCACAGCTCGCATTGATGTGCCATCCTGGATGAGCTGCACTACCAGAACCACTTGTGTGGGTTAAGAAGAACAGCCAATATACAAAATCAGCAAAAAATAATAAATAATACTATTAGAATACATTGCTGAAATAAAATATACATGGATGAAATAATAAGGGCAGTCGCACAAACATGCGCAGAACAATTGAGTCACCTCAAGAAAACGACTATAAGGCCCAAATATATGAAATTACAAATCTTTATTGAACAAATATAAGAACAGTGCATAAAAATCACGGACAGTAAGCAACAGAAAATAGGGGGAAAAAAATGGAAGTGCAACCAAAGCACATCAGAAGCATGTCATGAACAACTGACCAGGGTACTGCCCAGTACAATAAACCATAGAAAGAGTATATAGAAGGCATAACCTATAATAGATGTATGAAATAAATTGCCAACCAGGAACATACATAATAGATGTAAGTAGAGCTATACAGAGTCATCCCCTAACGGTATATACAATGGAATATATGATGGCCGTTCATTAATATAGGTAATAGCATATGTAAGTGGCAAAGTATGATCGCATTATAGCAACTAGCCACATCCTAAGCAAAATTCAGCATAGCTAGAGCGGCAATAGTTACCTGGAGGAAGGTGACTGACTGGGGCAGTAGGCAGGTCAGGAGAGAAGCCCGATGCGCGTTTCGGATACACGATCCTTCATCGGGGGCATGTGGAAGCATAATGCACACGGATTTAAGAACCGTCAAACCGGAAGTAGTACAGCGGCCGACCCGGAAGTGACGCATCCGTAACCACAGGGACAGCGACGCTAAATGGCGGCGGCGTCAGAGACCAAAATATCAGCCAGAAAGCATTGGTACTGAGATGTGGTCTGTGGTCCCCACCTGCAGAACCATTTTATTGAGTGTGTCTTGAAAATTGCCAATAATTTCCATCTGTTGTCTACTCCATTTGCACAACGGCATGTGAAATTGATTGTCAATCAGTGTTGCTTCCTAAGTGGACAGTTTGATTTCACAGAAGTTTGATTTACTTGGTTATATTCTGTTGTTTAAGTGTTCCCTTTATTTATTTTTTGAGCAGTGTAGATGTAGAATCCACCAAATTGTTCCTTTTCCTTCTATTATATGCAACAGTGATTAAGGCTCATTGTGGTTCAACTACCTCTCACAACACCTGATACAGAGGGTAAGGGCCTCGTCACACATAGCGACACACCAGCGATCCCGACGATATGCACTTGTCAGGATCGCTGGTGTGGTGCTACATGATCGCTGGTGAGCTGCCAAACAGGCAGCTCAGGCACCGATGAGGACAGCGACACTGCGGGTAACGTCGCTTAGTTACCCGCAGTGTACGTTGGATACCAGCCCGCTGGTGCAGGGAGCTGGTAACCAAGGTACACATCGGGTTTCCAGGAGCTGCGCGGCACCTGGAAACCCGATGTGTACCTTGGTTACCAGCTCCCCTGCAGCAGCGCGCTGGTATCCAACATACACATCGGGTTTCCAGGCGCCGCCCGTCGCCTGGAAACCCGATGTGTACTTTGGTTAACAGCTGATCGCTGGTCTCCAGCCTGCCATTCGCAGCGATGCGCGCTGGCCAGCAGGAGACCAACGATCAAAAAAAGTCCAGGATATTCAGCGACGATCAGCGATAGCCAGCAGGGGGGCTGATCGTCGCTGAATGTCACACACAACGATATCACTGGGAAGATCTCTGTTGCGTCACAAAACTAGTGACTCAGCAGCGATCTCGCTAGCAAGATCGCTGTGTGTGACGGGGGCTTAAGTCTACCTCAATGTAACTGTCTTTCCAGCAACTGATAAAAAAGGATAGTCCACTATGTGTGTGAACAACTTCATTTAACTCCATTCTGCTGGCTAATCAAGACCTCTATTGACAGACTTCCACAGGGCAATCTGAAAGCCTTGTACCTACAGAGGATATAACTACCATAAGATTGTCTTCCTGACAAAGGCTCGTTTGGAAACCATTTTTCTTTTGCACAAAATAAATAAATTTTAAAAGCCACTGTTCTGTTCTCACCTTTTCGGAGGGTGCCAGCATTAGATTTTTCTTTATATTACTGGGAGAGACGAACAAATCTGAGATCCCACCTAAATTACAGACACAAACCTCACATCCAGCCTATATTACAGAGACACACAGACCTCACATCCAGCCTATATTACTTGGAGAGGCACACAGACCTTACATACAGCCTATATTACTGGGAGAGACACAGACCTCACATCCAGCCTATGTTACTGGTAGCGACAACTTGCATCCAGCCTATATTACTGGTAGAGAGTACTCACATCCAGCCTATATTACTGGGGGAGACACAACTCACATCCAGTCTATATTACTGGGAGAGACACAGACCTTGCATTTAGTCCATATTACTAGGTGACACACAGATCTCACATGCAGCTTATATTACAGGGAGACACACACAGACCTCACATCCAGCCTACATTACGGAGAGAGACACACAGACCTCACATTCGGCTTATATTACTGGGAGACCCACATAGACCTCACATCCAGTCTATATTACTGGGAGAGACACACAGACCTCACATCCAGTCTATATTATTGGGAGAGACACACAGACCTCACATCCAGCCTATATTACTGGGAGAGACACACAGACCTCACATCCAGCCTATATTACTGGGAGAGACACACAGAGCTTAAATCCAGTCTATATTACTGGAGAGACACACAAACCTCCCATCCAGCCAATATTACTGGGAGACACATACAGCCTATATTACTGGGAGAGACACACATACCTCACATTCAGCCTATATTATTGGGAGAGACACGCAGACCTCACATCCAGCCTATATTACTGGGAGACACACATAGACTTCACATCCAGCTTATATTACTGGGAGACACACATAGACTTCACATCCAGCCAGGGGCGGAACTATCGTGGAAGCAGGGGAAGCAGCT
>VIAB01013355.1:35457-48718 GCA_009801035.1 Oophaga pumilio
ATTGCCGTTTTTGCCTGCTCTACTCAGCTACCAAATCATAACATACAACGAAGACTGGATTTTTTGTGGAAGGAACTGAGAAAGTGACAGAGTAATGTGCCAAAGACAAATAATTAAAAATGATGATCTGGAACAAGGGATCTCCCTGCTAGATAATAAGGTCCCTCCCCAGGAAATCAAGCCTCTCCTCCCGACTGTAAGCTCTGTGCCCCTCAACCCCAGGGCACCAATATATCCTGGGATGCCAAAACCCAGTGTGCCCCCACCCTATAATCCTGCCGGGTGGATTTGTGATGTATGCAGAGTTACTAATCCTCTGTGGAGAGAGACCTGTTACAGTTGTGGAGCAAGGAGACTCTGAGTCGTAGTCCCAACCTTTCCCTTGTTAAACACTGAGGGCACTTATTATCAACCACTGCCAGCACCAGACCCAGCTATGCCTCGTATTGGTAGTGGTCATGAGTATCCACCCCCTCCTACTTTAGTCACCCGGTCAGAAACAGGATACACAGAGGAGGTAGAAGATTTTCAGGAAATGTATAGCAATGTTATCCCACCATCATGATGTGCTATTTAGGATAGGGACAGGGGATCTTACAAAACAGCACGTTGGGGCCATAGTAAATGGCGCGAATAATCAACTCCGCCATGCTGAAGGACTGGCAGCAACAATTTCATAGAAAGGCGGACCCATGATACAGGAAGAATCTAATTAGTATATACAAACGTATGGCCAGGTAGAAACAGAACAGGTCGCAGCAACCAGAGCAGGACAGCTGCCGTGTCAATATGTAATATATGCAGTGGGACCACAATATAATCCTACCAACATTCCTAGGTCCCAACAATTACTGAGGTTTTCCAGAACGCAATCCTGTATGCTTTCTCTGCCCACTTTCGGCGATGTATTAAAAGTAATAAAAAGTTTTCAGAAGAATTTAGTCCACTCTGCATCAGCAGGAAAATCCAAAAAAGCAAACCAGTAAATGCAGCAGTTCTAGCCCCCACCCCAGCTGCAAGCACACAGTTCGTTCCTTATCAGTGGCCCACACAGCAGACTCCAGCTCCCGTCCTCCAACTATACACAAACTTAACCCCTTACTCCACTATCCTTTCCAATCCTATGATTGGGAACCCTACTCCCCAGCCCCGCCGCACCAATTTTTGTCTGCAATGCTGGCGCTGTGGCCGACCCGATCACTTTCAGAGAGATTGTCACACCCCCGCTGATAGATGCTACCCTCAAGTTCCCCCTTCCAATCGTAACCTAAATACTGGGAACCCTGGAGGATACCCCGGTTACAGACAGCCTCAAAATCCTGATAATTGCCCCTACTGAAGGGGTGGCCAACCAGGGTCTGCCATCACAATGTCCTCCACCAAATCCAGGGCATGCTCATCTGTCACGCTCCCTGTAGGGGACACCCTTGTTAAGTTCATGGTAGACACTGGGGCGGCCAATTCTATAATCAAGTCATCAGATGTACATACGGATATCCCTATTCAATTCTCAGATCAAGAGTTTGTTTTAATTGGAGTAGATGGCAGACCCAATAAATATACTCTTACAAAACCTATCCCTGTCAGACCTTTCCCTGAAGTTACTGCTCAGTTCGTAATCTCTCCCACATGTCCAGTAAATTTACTGGGGGCAGATTTATTATCACAGTTCTGCTCCAGAATACAATTCCAAGATGATGGTCAGATGGTTCTTACGTTACATAACCCTTATGCAGATGAAGATAGCGAGGAAATCTGTATTTTACATGCCCTTCCTACGGTTATGATAGCCCTGATAGGCCCAGACCCTCCCCCGATGGTGCCTGAGGATCAACGACTTGTCCCATATCTCTAAGATACCATCTAAACTTTGGTCAAAAGGGCCAGATGATATAGGGAAAATGCCTGTAGAACCAGTAAAAGTGTTTCTCAAACCTGGTGCCCCTTTTCCCAAAGTCCATCAATATCCTTTGAAACATGATCAGGAGCGGGCCTCAAGTGACAAATACAAACGTTACTCGATAATGGTGCCCTGGTACCGTGTTTCCCTATGTAACACGCCCTTGTTTCCCATTAAGAAAAAGACCCCACCTGGCCAACCCCCTGTGTACCGACTGGTACAAGATCTACGGGCAATTAATACAGTTACTGTTCTGGAAACTCCAGTGGTGCCTAATCCATACTCTTTTGTCCCAAATACCTCAGGATGCTGCTTGGTTCACAGTCATCGACCGTGCCAATGCCTTCTTCAGCATTCCACTACACCCAGATTGACAGTTCCTGTTTGCATTTACTTATCAGAGACAATTGATGTGGACAGTTCTGCCACAAGGGGCCCAAAACAGTCCCAATCAGTTTGCAAAAAATATGGGTGTCTTTTCCCCAGGCAATTGGACCACCCCTATGTCACGCTGCTCCGGTATGTGGATAATTTTTTGTGTGCACGGACGGAGCAGGAAGCCATTGCTGCCATTGTTAGTCTCGTCAAGTATCTGGCAGATCTGAACTGTCGGGTTTCGGCCTCGAAACTTCAGTTCTGCCTTGGTCAAGTGATATTTTTGGGTCACTGTCTCCTTCAGGGTGTCAGACACCTCACAGAAGAAACATAGCTGTCAGCTCCCTTCCTTTCCCAAAACATGAAAC
The DNA here is from genome assembly GCA_009801035.1 of Oophaga pumilio. Lineage (NCBI taxonomy): Eukaryota > Metazoa > Chordata > Amphibia > Anura > Dendrobatidae > Oophaga > Oophaga pumilio. The sequence continues at coordinate 38,101 of VIAB01013355.1, forward strand.
TGAACTCCAGTGTTTCCTTGGACTATGTACTTATTGTCGTCAGTGGATACCGGATGCATCCCGCATAATGCAACCCCTTTACAATGCCTTAAAAGATGGCATAATGAACTATAAGGAAAGATCACCGGTTTGTATGGACAGCCTTTATTGTGCCTTTTCTGAATTAAAGCGGCTTATTTCTTTCGCCCCTGCCTTGGGCATCCCGGACTACACTCGACCGTTCCATTTGTATGTGTCTGAAAATGAAGGTCAAGCAGCAGGGGTACTTACAATCACATGGCAATAGGCAATGACCAGTGGGCTATTATTCGGCCCGTCTCTACCCCGTGGCCTGAGCATCACCAAGTTGGATGAGAGCAGTTCACGCCACTCACTCGTTGCTTGACAAGACTGCAGATATAATTCTTGGACATGAAACGCACATTTTTGCCCAGCATGACATTGCAGCAGTACTAACACTCCAACAGCCAAGACATTTGACTGTACAACGACATTTACGGCTGCAGTGTGTTCACGCCTTTTGCCTATGTCAAGTTGCATCGCTGTACTACAATCAACCCCGCTACTTTACTGCTGGTCCCCAAAAAAGATGGCAGTGATGATTATCTCCAACATTATTGTTCCCAATTTTTGACTGAAGAAACAGCTACTCCACCAAATGTCAGTGAGAATCCACTTCCAAATCCCGATCTGGTATTATACACGGATGGTTCAAAATATGCTGATGAGTTTGGTAGATTCCACATGGGATATGCTGTTACCACAGAGGACACTAGTGCACGCAGCTGCGCTCCCGCCATCACAGTCAGCACAAGAAGCAGAACTTCATGCTGTCTACTGCATGTATTTTGGCCAAAGACAGGCGGGCTAATATATACACGGACTCACGGTATGCATTTGGTATTGCTCACGATTTTGGGGCTCTATGGGCCAATCGAGGGTTTATTACTACTGCGGGAACTCCAGTGAAAAATGCTGAAGCTGTTAAAACCCTCATGGATTCGATCAAATTGCCTGCTCAGGTGGCCATTATCAAACTTAAGGCGCACGGTCCTAGGAACAGTCCAGACTATTGGCAACGCATTTGCGGATATGCAAGCAAAGGCCGCTGCTCTTCTGCCAGTTGAACTAACCATACCAACTATGGTGACCACACGCTCTCAGCATAAACAGTTGCAAGAGATCTTGACTCTACAAGAACCTGATTATCTACGACAGACTGAGGTTTTCTGTCGGACCCCGTGAGACCGCTTAATGACTATGCAGAGAATGTCTCCAAAGGAAGAGGTGAAGGAGTGGAAGGCTGATGGAGCACATATGGACAATGGCCTCTGGAAAAAGGACCAACTTGTGTGTCTCCCTAAGCGGATGTACCCTGCTATTGCCACGTGGGCACATGGACCTATACATCGAGGAAAAAACCAGGCCCTAGCCCTGGTACAAAAATTCTACTGGGCTCCAGGTATTTCTACAGTCCTGACAGCACTCAACCGTGCATGTAACATCTGTCAGACCTGCAATCCTGGTCAACTTCAACGTGTACCTCCGAAGCACCTTGCTAAGCCCGACTATCCTTTCTAAAGGCTCCAGGTGGACCATATCACGTTGCTAAGTCTGGAACGTATGATTATTGTCTGGTGGTTGTCGCCATGTTCTCCAGTTGGCCAGAAGCATTCCCTGTTACCAACATGACTGCAAAGACCACAGCAAAGAAACTGGTGATGGAAGTCATATGCAGATATGGAGTTCCAGAAATCGTTAAAAGTGACCAAGGTCCGGCTTTTTCTCCTCATGTGTATCAGGAGGTTCTGACAATGCTTGGATCCACTGTAGCCCTCCATACTATCCACAATCCAGTGGGAAAGTTGAGAGGTTGAACGGCACACTGAAGGGACAATTGACCAAAATGATGCAGGAGACTACGGCTCCATGGCCAGAGCTCCTACCCATTGTACTATACCACATTCACACTACCCCTATTGCAAAACATGGCCTGTCCCCATATGAGATATTGTTTGGTGCCAGAACCCCAGTTGCAAACTTCCAGCCTCAGCAGTCATCAGAAGAAACTGACCGTGCTGTTCAATGTTATTCAGTTTAGTAAAAATCTTGCTAACACCCATGTTCTAGTTTCTTCTTTTTCAGATTCAGCAGAAACCGACACTTATTACAATTTAAAAACTGGTAATTTTATGGTCGTGAAAAGGCATGTCAGAAAACACGTACTAGAACCCTTGTATGACGGTCCCTATCAAGTCCTCCTTATCACCTCTATGTCAGTGAAACTGGAAGACCGACTTGAATCCACACATCGCACTGCAAGCTGGTTAAGCAAGCCAATAGCAAATAAAGGCGACATGTTTTGGTTTTTCGTATTTTCTGTTATTATTGGTAACCGCATGGGACAGTCTAAATTTCCCAATGTTTTTGAATAAGTTGATACAACATCATGAAAAATTACTGGGAGATTTGTTGGATAATTCCCAGTTGGTGAGCACTTTCTCCTTTCTTAATTCATCCAATTGGTTCAAAGTAATTGAGGGCTGGATAGCTGCAATCTTGCAAAGTTTGTTACACATCGCTGCCTTTATCCTTGTTGTATATGTAATACTAAAAACTTGTTCTTTGGTGTATTTCTGTATTAGGAAATTCTGCACTAGGACAGCTAATGATGATACCAAAGGCGTTGTCATCCCTGCTCTTCTCTATACCGATTTCAAGAAGTTACCTGAAGATGTTGAAGCCAAGCGCATGGCTACCTTCAAAAGATCGCCACCACCGTTCAGAAAATTGTTATTCAAAAATTGTAGCATACTGGGGGATGGGTACACCGCAACTGACATGGCATCAGACATGTGAAGACCAGTACCCCTCGAGCTTATAGCTTGGGACAGTACCTCTGATGCTGGACATAAGTTAACAAAATTTATCTATGGGGGATTGTGAAGGACCAAATTCTTATGATTCCATCTTGTGGTTTATGAGATAAATTCTATTACTTAACTAGGCTATAGCTCATGACTGTTGAGTAAAGGTCATGGCTGTAATAAAACCAGACTGTTCTAGCCTGAACGAGATGAGACCCTGGGATGTATCATTGTGCAAGATTCTGATGAATGCACTAGTGTACTTCTTTCTATGTCACGTAGACACGGCCTAGTTTCCGGTCTTTCTGTGTTTTATAGGTTAAGTGCTGTATGCTAATACTATAAAGGAGGTAACATAATAAACGGGCTTAGCGATCTGCCTTGATCCTCCCAGAGACGGGCTTAGTGATCTGCCTTGATCCTCCCAGAGACACGTCGTCTCCGTCTGGTCATTCTCAAGTTGCTGGCAACGTCCTGTGGATTAATTTGGAAATCACTTGTCAACCGTGAAGGGTCACTTCAGATCCTCCCCCAACAATCTCATCTTCTGGAATGGAGAGGTACAGTGGGTGCGGAAAGTATTCAGACCCCTTTAAATTTTTCACTGTTTCATTGCAGCCATTTCGTAAATTCCAAAAAGTTCATTTTTTTCTTATTAATGTACACTCTGCACCCCATCTTGACTGAAATAAAACAAAAATGTAGACATTTTTGCAAATTTATTAAAATAGAAAAACCAAAATATCACATGGTCATAAGTATTCAGATACTTTGCTCAGACCCTCATATTTAAGTCACATGCTGTCCATTTTCATGTGATCCTGTCACGTACCTGCTTCAGCACGTGACTTGGGGTTGCGCCTACAAGGATTAATCTATCTCCCTCTCAGTCCAGCATTCAACCTGTCATATGCTGCATTGGGAGAATAAATTGCACCCCGACAGTCCACGCACCCCGCTCATACACGCTGCCACCACTTACCGAATACATGGGCGATGAGTCCCGGAAGTACTACTACTTCTATATGCCAATCACCAGGATTACACACTTTAAGGCTATGGATTATTTTAGAGCATGCAAGGTTCAAACTTAATAAAGTTTTAAGCTTTAATAGAAAAGGTACAGTGCTTACAATAAAAGGATATAAAAATAGGGAAATAAAAGATGACAAATATGCAAAAGTTATAAAAATGATAGGGAGAAAACTTACAGAAATATCTAACTTTGCAGTCTGGTATTCTGCTCCCTGAGGGGGGGGGGGGGAAAGAAATATGAAATGGCTCACATCAGCTTGGCTGTCCCTCAGTCTGCGAACAGCTTTCTTTGTGTATGGACCTAATTTATAGGTTTAGCCTGGAGATCAGATTTCTAGACCAGCCTCTCATGTTAATATTCTGATTCCTAGTTTGTGACTGGACCATGGCTACTTCACCAATGAATGCATTATTTTCCTCTGAACACTTTGTGCAACTTTGCTTTCTCATAGTAAATAGAAATTGTCAGGTTGCAATTTGGCATCTCCCTTCAAAGGAGTCAGAAGGGGTGAAATGTTTCCAATTCTGTGTGTACCAGGAAGGCACCCTGGGGCCAGATACCCTGAGACTAGTAAAGCTGTGTTTTCTCATGGTAACATGTCATGACCTTTGTGAAGAGATGCCGCCTAAAACAGATGCTTATTTACTGCTGGTCATACATCTTAGAAATACATATTTTCACTACAGATTTTTGTTTTGGCAGCTTCCGGTCTATGCACGCATACACCTTCTTTCTGCTCATTGTTCCCTTTATGTGACAGCAGCTATATCTGGATGCACCAGAAATATATAAGTGGACCACAGTTTCTTCAGCACAAATTAGAATATATTAAATTGTATCTGTATTAATATATTTCCATCTCTTTCTGGGATGGCATTTGGGTATTGGTTATATGTATTGATATTTCTTTTAATATTCTTCCATGTATGTAACATGGACGCATGGTGTCTTTCTTACATGTACTATTAATATGTCTCAGATTTCTTCTGGTTCATTTATCATACGTGGATACCTAGGATTGTCACATCTGTGATATCCTTCTAGCTGTTCACATTGCTGTCTGAAGCCCACTATCACGTCACGGCAAACCTCGCAGAGTCGTGCGCCGACCACCGCCAAATCGGCACCAGCAGAGCAGGCGGCCCGGTATCACCAGACCACGCAGCTCCACCAGCATAAATCCACAGCAACAATGACCGCCACACAGCACCAACACCAAATGAAAGGAGTCCCCATCACCCCCACGGAGCGGAGCTGCGCGCCGACCACCGCCACAGCGGCAGGGCAGACGGCCTGGTGTCTCACAACACCCATGCTGCAAGACAAGAGTCCCCATGACTCCAGACCATGCCGCCCCACAAGCTCAGAACCACAGCAACAATGGCCGCAACACAGCACTACATCAAATGTAAGGAGCAAAAAAACTCGCCTCCATAAAGCTCTTCAGTGAGAGCAGAATTGGGCTAGACCCATTACTTTGCTGTCTCCTGCAAATTAAAATCACCTATGCCAAATGGGAGGAGTGCACATCCAAAGAAAGGGGAAAGAACATGCTCTACGCAAAAAAAAAAGCACTCTTCTTTTTTGACATAAATACAATGCACACGTTCGGAAGTGAAGGCCCCCTGACGAACGCAGGACCGAAAGCACGTCGGGACAGACGCATCTCTCTGGGCTGTGTCCTGATTAGGTAATAACTGCTTTAATCAGTTTCTACTAGACCAGTACATGTTAATTATATTGCATGGATTTTAAGGCTACGCAATAGTGGTCAATACCCACCATGACGCAGAGATTCTTACTAGTGATGAGCGAATATACTCATTGCTTGGGTTTTCCAGAGCATGCTTGGGTGTCCTCCAAGTATTTTGGCGCGCTTGGAAGATTGTGTCGACGCAGCTGCATGATTTGCGGCTGAAGGACAGGCTGAATACATGTAAGGAATGCCTGTTTGTTAGGGAATCCCCACATGTATTCAGGCTATCTAGCAGCCGCAAATCATGCAGCTGCTTCAACACTAACAGATTTACTAAGTATATTGATACACAGAATGATGCCTTATATTGTCACTTGCCCAGGTGAATGCGCTCCCATTGGTAGAGCATATAATGTGTGACAATGTAAAAAGGCATCCTTTAAGGACACCAATGACAGGCTCACAAGAGTCCTTTGCAAAAATCAACCTTTTAAGCGGCCGCTTCTACTTTGCGCCCTGCCTTTGCCACCATCTGGGTTTCAAAGTCCATGGCCGCATGGGCTAATCAGCTCCGTCAGGGCATTTTCTCTGGATCCCGACCGTAGGAATTTGCCAATCTTGCGGACCAGATCTCTCATGCAGGAAAGTATGTGGTATCTCTTCCAGGACACTGCTTCATGTGCTGCTCAGGCATCCAGCAATATACACTGCTCAAAAAATAAAGGGAACACTCAAATAACACATCCTTGAACTAAATGAATGAAATATTCTCATTGAATACATTGTTCTGTACAAAGTTGAATGTGCTGACAACAAAATCACATAAAAATCATCAATGGAAATCAAATTTTTGAACCAATGGAGGCCTGGATTTGGAGAGATCCCCAAAATTAAAGAGGAAACAAGTAAAAATGATGCTCAGTAATGTGTGTGGCCTCCACGTGCCTGTATGACCCCCCTACAACGCCTGGGCATGCTCCTGATGAGGTTGCAGATGTTCTTCTGAGGATGGAGCGAGACATGATGTCCCAGATGTGCTCAATCGGATTCAGGTCTGGGGAACGGGCGGGCCAGTCCATAGCTTCAATGCCTTCATCTTGCAGGAACTGCTGAAAGACTCCAGCCACATGAGGTCTGGCATTGTCCTGCATTAGGAGGAACCCAGGGCCAACCGCAACAGCATATGGTCTCACAAGGGGTCTGAGGATCTCATCTCAGTACCTAATGGCAGTCAGGCTACCTCTGGCGAGCACATGGAGGGCTGTGCGGCACTCCAAAATGCCACCCCACACCATTACTGACCCACTGCCAAACCGGTCATGCTGTCAGTTTGTCGTCCTGCCGTTCGGCATCGCAACCGCTCCCAGGATCTTCAAGAAGATCATGGCAGCGGTAATGGCCATTCTACAGATCAGAGGTCTAGTGCTCATAGCGTACCTTGACAACATTCTCGTCAAGGCTCCTTCCTTTTACGAGACACTGGAAAACCTGTCTCGAGAATGTCTCGGCTCGTTAAACAAGGCAAAGTCTTGCCTTGTCCCGACAGTGTTTGATATTTCTAGGCATGCTGTTCAACACCTGCCAGGCAAGGGTTTTTCTTCCCAAAGAGAAGAGGGCAACCCTCCAGCAGGGGGCTCGCTCTCTGCAGGGTCCTCGATCTCCATCCTTCCGCCCGAGGCGATCCCTTTTGCGCACATTCCACTCCAAACCGCTTTAGCAGGCCATCCTATCGCAGTGGAACAAATTTCTATGAATCGCCTGGTTCGAATCTTTTCCTGAGTGAGGAAGTTTGTGGCTGTCATCCCGGCTCATCCCTCAGGGTCGCCACTTACTCCCCATTTATTGGCAGGTGGTGATGACAGATGCCAGTCTTCTCAACTGGGATGCGGTTTTTCACAACCTGACGGTCCAGTGACGTTGGTCACCGGAGGAATCTTCCCTGCCAGTTAACATCCTTGATTGAGATACAGGCCATTCTTCTGTACCTCTGCCACTGGGAGAGGTTTCTCAGAAACATGCCAGTTCAAGTTCAAACAATGCCATGGTAGTGGCATATGTCAACCAAGGAGGAACTCGAGAGTCCCTTGGCAATGTCCGAGGTGTCCAAGTTCCTTCTTTGGGCAGAGATATAGGTTAGGGAAGCTCTGGTGATACTCTGGTTAGTTTGTCCTTCCCCATCTGTTTCCACCTCTCCCTCTCATTCCCAGGCTGTTGAAAACGATCAAGGCAAAAGGGGTGCCGGTCATCTGACACCCCCTGGAGGCTCCCAGACAGACTGGATCTACTTTTCAGGGGCCTATCTTCAACCAGAATTCTCAGTAGCTCGATTTAACGGTGTGACTGTGAATCTGCGATTCTAAGAGCATCTGGTTTTCACGTAGATTCAGACCATAATCTGGGCAAGGAAGCAGTAGTCTCAGGTCTATTATCCAACTTGGAAAGCCTATTTCCGTTGATGTGAGTCTGATCACATCGGGTCTCTCTCTGCCTTCTCTTCAAGCGGGCCTTGACACATGCTGTGCTTGAGGTACGCTGAAGGGCCAGGTGTCAGTGCTTTAAATTATTTTCCCGAAGAATTTATCCTCGCGTTCAAGTCAGAACCTTTCTCCAGGATCTAGATCACTCAGCACCCCTGTACCAGACTCCTGTTGATCCCTGGAACCTCAGTTTAGTTCTGGAGGCCCTAAGATTTTCTCCCTTTGAATGGCTTCATGAAGGATGTCTCGGAAGGTGGTGTTTATGTGGTGATCACTTCCATTAGGAGAGTCTCGGATTTGGCAGCTCTTTCCTGTCACTCCCCTTTCCTGGTTTCTCCACCACAAGGTGGTTTTGCGGTCTATACCTTCTTTCCTTCCTAAGGTGGTGTCAGACTTTCATCTTAATGATATTGTCCTCCCTTTCTTTTGCTCAGCGCCGACTTATTCTCTGGAGCGTTCACTGAACAGATTAGACCTGGTCAGGGCAATGTGTATATCTGGCCAGGACTGCCCTTTTCCTGAAGACTGACTATCATTCCTGAGGGAGAGAGTAGAGGCCTTCCGGCCTCCAAGGCTATGATTGTTCGTTGGATCCAGACAGCAATCTTGGAGACATACTGAGTCAAGAACAGAGCGCTTCCCCATGGGATTAAGGCAGTGGGTGCCTCCTGGGCAGTACACCATAGGGCATCCACACTACAAATCTGCAAAGCAGTAAACTGGCCCTCCATCCACATGTTAGCAAAGTTTTACAGGGTCCATACGAACATCAGCCTAGGTAGAAGGACCTTGCAGGCGGCAGTGGTGAGTTCTCCAACCTGACGTGAGTTTGTGCTGTTCTACCCCAGGGACTGCTTTGGCGCATCCCATTGTTATTTGTATCCCCCAATGAAGCGACAGAGAAAACAGAATTTTTGGTTACCGTAAAATCTTATTCTCGGAGCCTTCATTGAGGGGACGCAACACCCTCCCAAATTTAACAGCGGTTTACTGAATTACATTGCTACAGTTTGAGCTTGTGTTTTGTTTCTTTTTTACATGTTGCTTCTACTGCTTTCTCACCAACTGATTAACCTAGGGCCAGTTGGTGGGGTGTACACTGATGAAGGGGCTAATTTTTTTGTGCATAGTGTTGGTCTCCTGGTGGGAGCAACATACTCGCCCCCCCATGATTTCCTGTGACACTCAATGAAGGCACCAAGAAATAGATTTTACGGTAACCTGTTTTTGCACCTGTGCCGTTTCCACTTTTTATTATGGGGCCTGTGGGCATCCTGCAGTATTACTGACATTGTGAGCAGGTACTTGTATGTTAGAAAATGTTCTACAATGAAGGTTTTACCTAGGAATAAAGTCATAATGGAGCCATAAAAACATGCACAAATCCACACAAGTGAACAGTACAAATGACAAAAGAAACTTTAATTTTGTGCTCAAATTTTTTTTGAGCATCCAGCTACTGGCTACAAACAAAAATGTGCAATTTTCCCAAACAGGGAAATTATGTAAATAACACTTTAGTCTGGTAACAAAGTCCCAAAATGTTTTTTTTTCCCAAACATACAACATATTGTCCAATAAAAAAAAAACAAATCTTAATGACTCTTCCATCGGCTTGAACATTTGTTCGCCTACTAGCCCCAGTTTTCCTCTTCCTCGGCCGCAGGCTGTGAAAATCCAGAATTGCTGTAACCGTCCTGCTGATAGCCGCCTCTCTGTAGAACAGAAAGACTGCACATTACTAACCAGTAAAGGGGAAGATTGCGGCGAAAAATGAGTGTTTGCTTAGCGAAACCACGTGCAGTCATTCATTTATCATAACTGAGCTTGGCCGTCACAGCAGACAGAGGTCAGGGATATGGGTTTTTTAAAGCATTAAAAACTCATTCACACTTTGTGGCTTGCAGTTTTTAACCACAATTTAAAAAAAAACAATTGCAGCAAGAAAAAGGGAAGACATCCATATTGGTGGTTATCAAAACTAAACGCTGTGAGCAGCAAGTTTTAGCTTTAAACAGTTTCAATAAATAGGGGCCATTGTTTGCACCATCTCTGAAGTGGACTTATGACTGGCAGCCATATGCTACCAGTCACACTCACCGACAGACTTGTCGTGTCGTATAATACTCACCTTACGGATATCTACTGAAGCAAAATTGCTTGACATCTGACTGTAGCTTGATGTGCCATGGGCACTGAACGCGATCTCCTCCAGCCAATTAGGGACCTCCTGATGAGCCTACAAGAGGCAAGAAGAATTGCAAAAAGATAATAGATCTTAAGACAGTGCACAATATATCTCTATCCCCTGTTAGGCTACTTTCACACATCAGTTTTTTTGTGTCAGGCATAATCCGTCGAATACCTGAAGGGATGGATCCGGCGCTGAAATGAAAAAACTGATGCAACGGATCAGTTTTTTTTTGCTGGATCCGACCTGAACTTTTGAACCCGGAAAAAGAAGTTTTGCAGCCGGAAATGCATGTCCGGAGACAGTGGAAAAGACGGATTTTGGTAAGAACTTACCTGAAAAATCCTTTTC
>VIAB01013356.1:11102-25428 GCA_009801035.1 Oophaga pumilio
CGGTGGCGCTGACGGGGTTACGGGGAGCATTTATGGATCCGGTCGGGTCCTTCTTCTTGCACACTGTGCGTTCAGGTTTTCTCTCGCCGTCTCCTATGTGATAAAGCCCCTGTGGGTTTTTTAATCCCAGCTCTCTGTCCCCGATAATTGTGAGCGTGGTGCGGAGCGAGCGTCTGACAGCGCGTGAATCTGCTGTTACTGCCCGTAATCACTCAGGGCCTCGGCTCCGGGGGTCCGGACGCCTCTAAGTGCTGTTACATCAGCGCGGCTCGTTACAGCCGGAGTCGGGCGGACCCCTCACATTAGTGTGCGCCTTACACCCTCCGTCACCCCGTGTCCGTCACCTACGAGCGCTAAAATCTGAGGAAAAGACATAAAAGTATAAAAAAGTCAATAACTAAAAGAATAATATAAACTCAGAGCAAATGGAATGGACAGAAAACCCCAAAACATCACCTGAGAGCGGCCCACGATCCAGCCCATATCTCCTCTTATGTGGACTCACGATTTTAAATGAATTTTCCATTTTGAGAAAAGCGTACACCAAATACTATTATATACGTAACATAACAAACAGAGCGGCCTCCCCAGGTCCAACATCACCTATCAATGCTGCGCCGGCCTCAGTGCTTGGTCTGCAGTGGTCGGGTCTGCAGCGATGATGTGAGCTCTCGGTTACAGTGGAAAGCCCCTTAATGAAGTAAGAGAACAGACATTATGTTTTGCAGTCGCGTTACTGACCGGGGCGCTGGGGAACGTGATTTCTGCAGTTTTTCATATAAAGTTTTCCTTTTTGACATTTAAAAAAAATAAAAAGTTAAATGTGGTTGTCCTGTCACTAGATCTCGGGACAGGACATCGGTGTCAGGTCGGGGGGTCCGACACCCAGCACCCACCGATCAGCTGTTCTAAGCGCCGGTGGTGGCCACATGGACTCATTGTAGAACATCAGCTCTGAAGGATGAGTCATCTGTGTCTGGGAACCGGACAACCCCTCTAAGAGCGGCTTTTTTCCCAAGGTATCGAGCATGGCCGCTGATCTTCTGCGTCTTCTCTTTCCAGGTCGGCCTTAATTCTCTGGTTCAGAGGGCAAACAAGTTTACTCCTTCTACCAGACTCTTCATCCAGCGATTTGTGCCATTTCCAGCTGTCGGTAAGTCTGTACCTCCTGACCTCGGAGACTGGCAATGTACGGGTTGTGTGAGCCCGGACAGCACCGCTGACGGTCGCTATGTCCTGTAGATGAATAGATCTATACTAAAATCCGATCTACTGCACTACATTCTGGTTGGCTTTCCCCCAATCCAGTTCCTCCTCCATGGACAATCAAGTCCATGCCCAGCCCTTGTTAAAGGGGATCTCCACGTAGGTCCATCTTCTGGCCGGGTGTCGTAGACTTATTTTTGTTACAAGGGGATTCTACCATAATCCTTCTTTTAGATAACCTTTATACACCCCCATAATTTTACATTATAAAGAACGAAAACCGTAAACGGTCAGTAATCCCACCACCGCCGGTTGTCAGCATTTTCTGAAGGTCCCTGAAGTCAAACTTGTCAAAATTCTGCAGAGGACACAAGACAAGTCTCCTGCTCATCTGTTCATCATTGATTTGTGGTCACAGAACCCACGTCTTCTCAGTCACAGCTTAGTAATATTTTGTTTTACTGCTGCAGCCAGTTATCGGACAGCCAGACACAAGACAGCGAGGAGCTCCAGGGACAGGCAGAGAGGATTGCAGTATGTATTTCTTAGCTTTCATCTTGATATGATCAGAGGAGGTGAAGCTTACTCAAGTATTGTGCTTAGTCTTTTGTCTTTCTGTTGACTGAGGAAAGGGGAGAGGCTCCTGCTGCAGCTAGTTACTGGACAAGCAGACAAAGTACAGAGAGTAGCTTTTGGGACAGACAGATTAGATTGCTTTATGTATTTCTTAGTTTTAAACATTATACTGTATGAGTAGAGGAGGTGAAGCTTAGTCTAAGGGTTGTGCTTAGTCTTTTTGCCTTTTTGTGCAGATTGAGCAGAGGGGAGAGGCTCCTGCTGCAGCCATTGTACAGTCAGACACAGGACAGTGAAAAGGGGAACATGGCTGATCTAATGGGATACACAGAGATGTCTTCATATATTTCATAGTTTTAATTGCAATAATAAAGGCGAGGCAATGGAGCTTAGTCTTTTTTCCCTATTGTAGACTGAACAGAGGGGGGAGGCTCCTGCTGAAGCCAGTTACCGTACAGACAGGCACAAGACAGTCAAAAGGAAAAGGGTGGAACATTGCTTGTCTCCTGAAACAAAGAGAAGATTTCTTAATGTATTGTTCAGTCTTATTATTTGACCTATTGTAGATGGAACAGTGGGGGGGAGGCTGCTGCTGAAGCCAGTTACAGTACAGCCAGGCACAGGACAGTCAAAAGGAGGATGGGGAACATGACTGATCTGAAACACAGAGAAGAGTTCTTAATGTATTTCTCAGTCTTATTCTTTGAGCCGAGGAGGCGGGGCTCAGACTCGTGGCTGGGCTCAGTCTCGTGGCGGGGCTCAGTCTCGTGGCGGGGCTCAGACTCGTGGCGGGGCTCAGTCTTGTGGCGGCTCTCATTCTCGTGGCGTCGCTTAGTCTATTTGCCTTTCTGTACAGTCACAGGACAGTAAGGAGGAGGATAGAGGGAATTGTTGGACTCCTGAGATACAGATTTTTTAAAAAATATTTCACTATATTCCAAAATGAGCAGAGATGGTGCTGCTGAGTAGTTGTGACCTCCTGTAGACTGAGCATAGGGGAGAGGCTCCTGCTGCAGTCAGCTATTGTACAGTCAGACACAGGACAGTGAAAGGGAGCAGGGAGGACGTGGCTGATTTCCTGGGACACATAGAGTATTTCATTATAGATTTATCAGTTTTCAGTCTAATTTGAGCCAATTTGATTTTTATTTTCTGTATGTTTGGGTCTGGGTGAGCACACGGGCCACAGGCGGATGCAGCACACAGGGATCAGTGGAGTTACTGAAAGCCACAAGTGAATATGAAAGTATTAAAGGGGTCCTGGAAGCCACAAAAAAGCAGGTGAAGTCCTCCACTGACAGGCAGCAAGGTTACTGGAAACCGCAGACAAGCAGGTGAAGTGCAGGAGACGTCCTGATGACTGTGGACTGGAACTGTGCACTGACAACTAAGAGGGTTGCTACCACTGCACTTGCATATGGTCTCACAGTGGGTCTGAGGATCTCATCCTGGTACCTAATGGCAGTCAGGCTACCTCTGGCGAGCACATGGAGGGCTGTGCGGCCCTCCAATGAAATGCTCCCCACACCATTGCTGCCCCACTGCCAAACCAGTCATGCTGGGGGATGTTGCAGGCAGCAGAATGTTCTCCACAGCGTCTTCAGACTCTGTCACATCTGTCACGGGCTCAGTATGAACCTGCTCTCATCTGTGAAGAGCACAGGGCGCCAGTGTCAATCTTGGTGTTCTCTGGCAAATGCCAATCTCCCTGCACGGTTGTTGTTGGGCTGTAAGCACAACACCAACTTGTGGAGGTTGGGACCTCATACTGCCTGCCATGGAGTCTGTTTCTGACAGTTTGAGCAGATACATTGATGTTAGTGGCCTGTGGAGGTTATTTTGCAGGGCTCTGTCACTGCTCCTGTTCCTCCTTGCACAAAGGCGGAGGTAGCGGTCCTGCTGCTGGGTTGTTGCCCTTCCTATGGCCCCTTCCACATCTCCTGGTGTACTGGCCTGCCTCCTGGTATCTGCTCCATGCTCTGGACACTACTCTGACAGACACAGCTTCCCATCTTGCCACAGCTCACATTGATGTGCCATCCTGGATGAGCTGCACTATCTGAGCAACTTCTGTGGATTATAGTCCTACAAAAGCAATGGAGTGATATGACCTAGGCAATAAAGTGAGAAGAGAAGCAGTACCATCAATGATATGTAAAGAATTATTTATTGAAAAAGTCACATAAAATTAAAGGGTATGTACCCTGGAGACAATACAAGGTGGGTATAAAAGGGGAAAGGCCTGGCAACACATACCATCACACAAATCTCATTGCAAAAAAGTATACTTGCACATAGCACAATACAAATAGCACATGTAACAAACAAGGATGAAGAGACTACATGAGGGAAGATGGTATATGCTAACAGAAATGCATCTGCATGGTCCTAGGCATAAAGTGCCGCTCATAGTGCAGTGATGTATTGATGCTTACCCATGTGGGATAGAGCAGGTGATGGACTGTGTTTGCCGTAGCCCCACTTCTGAGGATCCTGTGTAACTTCTGTGGATTGTAGACACCGCCTCATGCTTCTGTACTTCTAAGGGTGAGAGCAATGACAAAATGCAACAGTGACCAAAATAGCCAAAAAGTATGAGAGCAGAGAAATGGTCTGTGGTCACCCCTGCAGAATCGCTCCTTTATAGGGGTTCTCTTGCTAACTGCCGATCATTTCTACCTGTTGTCTGCTCCATTTGCAGAACAGCAGGAGACATTGATTCACAATCAGCGTTGCTTCGTAACTGAACAGGTTGATTTCACATAAGTGTGATTGACTTGGAGTTACATTGTGGTGTTTGTGTTCCCTTTATTTTTTTGAACAATGTATATAAAATGTGTGTACGAGTCCTGGCAGGACTGGCGGAGGAGATACAACACATGGAGCCCGCACGGCCACTTGTAAAGCCTGACGTGGAGCACAAGGAGGGCTGCAGTATAAATCACGGGGTGCATCAGAGCAATAATAGCCTGAGCGTCACCTGGAACCATTGACTACCCCAGATATTACAGACGATGTAACAGAGCAGAGCTGCAGTGTAAAGCAAGGATGGAAGGCAAACGTCAAAATGAGCCTCAGATGAGCAGTGGGGATAGCTTCCAGACTGCTCCGTACTCCTATAGACAATGCGTCTTAGCTGGAGCCAGTGATCGCGGCGATGTGCTGCAGGAGCTGGGGGAGAGCTGCGCTGTTCCTGTAAGTTTTCCATCGGATGGCTCGGAGGGGCGTCCCCAGCGGGCCTGGGGGCCGTATCCATTAGCGGTGCTTTGTGTTGTAACTTGCCTCCTTATTAGGAGGCCGATGATCAGATCTCACCACCGCGGCGGCGGCGGCTCTGATTTCATCGGGGGATTGTGGTGAACACTCATTAGATTTACGCTGGAATCTCCCGGGATGGCGTCATTCTCCGGGAAGAGAAGCCACGGCTCTTGGCTTAATTAATAAAGCTGTGGGCGGCTGACCACAACGAAGCCGGGAGCAGAGTACAGCGGGGTCCTCCGCGTCTGTCCGCTAGCATGTCAGTAAGGACCTGCCGGCCGAGCTGTGCGCGCTCAGCGGCTCCTCAGTACAGTCATGTCACCATATATGTAAGATCGTGTTTGATGTAACCATGGAAGGCTCCTCACTGAATGCTCCGCGATGCACAGGATCCTCAGGGGAGGAGCTTTATATCATTGGTCAAAGAGGCAGCTTGTGGGAGGGAGAAGGAGGTGTCCTGGAAAGGAAAGGCAGCGAGCTCCACACACGTCAGAGTATTGACGGAAGGCCATGTGGTCACCGGACATGATATTTCCTCCTGTGTAACACCCCCCATCCACCAACGTCCTCCCGACTCTTCAGTCCTCAGGCGTGTGTATGGCACCGGAGAAGTAATGATCCCTGGGGTGCTTCCATCTGCACCACTCCTCCATAGCGACCAATCCGCGCCACTCACCCACAGGCAAACGCGTGATAATCCCTACCCACCGATCCATTGTGGTAACCACTGAGTGTGCGGGAGGCAGAAGTATGTTCTAGAATAGTCAGGAGACTCTGCTGTAGATAAATGTGATGGATAAAACAAGGGGAGGCAATCTACAGGACGGCGCGGCCCCTGACTCCAACCAGGGGCCCGCAAAAGACTAAAACAGAAAATCCGCCACAAAGACTGAAAGAGAGTTACACTCCATGTTACTTAGATAGATGATAGATAGATAATAGATAGATACCGTAGATAGATAGATAGATAATAGATAGATGATAGATAATAGATAGATAATAGATAGATGATAGATACCGTAGATAAATAGATAGATGATAGATAGATAATAATAGATAGATAATAGATAGATAGATACAAAGATAATGGATGAAAGATAGAAGATAGTTGATAGATCTATCTATGTATTATCTTTATCATCTGTCTCTTTATCATCTATCTATTATCTATCAACGTTCTATTATCTATCTATATATTATCTATTATCTATCTATTATCTGTCTATTATCTATCTGTTATCTAGCTGTCTATTATCTATCTATCTATCTACTATCTATCTATCTATCTATTATCTATTATCTATCTATTATCTATCTATTATCTATTATCTATCTATTATCTATGTATTATCTATATATCATCTATCTATTATCTATCTATTATCTATCTATCTATCTATTATCTATGTATCTATTATCTATCTGTTATCTATCTATTATCTATCTATCTATTATCTATCTATTATCTATTATCTAGCTATCTATTATCTATTATCTATCTGTTATCTATATATCATCTATCTATTATCTATCTATTATCTATATATCATCTATTATCTATCTATTATCTATCTATTATCTAGCTATCTATTATCTATCTATTATCTAGCTATCTATTATCTATTATCTATCTGTTATCTATATATCATCTATCTATTATCTATCTATTATCTATCTATCATCTATTATCTATCTGTTATCTTTCTATCGATATGAGACAGGTGGTCCGGTCGTACATTGATGGCGCTCGGTTCCTGAGCTCTTGGAGGATCGTCTCCCGCACGCTCTGGAGATCTTCCGTGTGGATGTGAGCAGTAGATCGGATCTCGTGATCGCTCGTTGTTTCTGGTGGCGCAGACTCTCGGGGATCGGCCGTCCGTGTAGCGGGATCGTCCTGTGTGAGCGCAGTAGACGAGGTCCTCGTCCGCCGCCTTCCGTCCGTCTCCTCGTCTTTTTCCGTCAGATCTTTCTTTTCTGTACAATATGGTTTTATGTCTCAGTTATGGTGATTATGCTGAGAACCATCTGCTGCCGATGTGAGTGTCGGGGTCAGCGGAGCCGACTGTTCCACCAGAGTCTATGGGAATACGGGCTGCACTGAGAAAAGTATGTGCCGCCTCCAGGAGCTTTCTCATCCATAGACATTAATATGGAGGCTGCGGATGTGAGGGCTCCGCTCTTCCGGAAAGATTTCAGCAAGATTCTGGAGGTGTGTGTGGGAATATCTGAACATTTTGTGGGGTCACACCCTGATATTGGGGGGTCCGGGCTGTTTCCATAGGATGAGGCTGAAGTCCAGGCTGTGTGCGGTCGCTCATGTCCTCCCCCAACGTCTGGAACCTGCAGTTATGGGGTCAGACCCTGATGTTGGCGAGTCCGGGCTCAGTCTTCATTAGAGGATGAGGCTGAGGTCCGGGTCATGTCCTCCCCTATCGTCTGGACCCTGCAGTTATGGGGTCAGACCCTGATGTTGGGGGGTCTGGGCTCAGTCTCCATTATAGGATGAGGCTGAGGTTTGGGTCATGTCCTCCCCTATCGTTTGGAACCGGTTGTTATGGGGTCAGACCCTGATGTTGGGGAGTCAGGACTCAGTCTCCATTATAGGATGAGGCTGAGGTCCGGGTCATGTCCTCTACCAAGGTCTGGACCCTGCAGTTATGAGGTCAGATCCTGATGTTTGGGGGGTCTGGTCTCAGAGTCTTCATTATAGCATGAGGCTGAGGTCCGGGTCATGTCCTCCCCTATCGTCTAGACCCTGTTGTTATGGGGTCAGACCCTGATGTTGGGGGGTCTGGTCTGAGTCTTCATTATATGATTAGGCTGAGGTCCGGGTCATGTCCTCCCCTATTGTTTGGACCCTGTTGTTATGGGGTCAGACCCTGATGTTGGGGAGTCTGCTCTCAGAGTCTTCATTCTATGATGAGGCTGATGTCCGGGTTATGTCCTCCCCTATCGTCTAGACCCTGTTGTTATGGGGTCAGATCCTGATGTTGGGGAGTCTGGTCTCAGAGTCTTCATCATATGTTGAGGTTCGGGTTATGTCCTCCCCTATCGTCTAGACCCTGTTGTTATGGGGTCAGACCCTGATGTTGGGGGGTCTGGTCTCAGAGTCTTCATCATATGATTAGGCTGAGGTCCGGGTCATGTCCTCTCCCAAGGTCTGGACCCTGTAGTTATGGGGTCAGACCCTGATGTTGGGGGGTCTGGTCTCAGAGTCTTCATTATAGGATTAGGCTGAGGTCCGGGTCATGTCCTCTCCCAAGGTCTGGACCCTTTAGTTATGAGGTCAGACCCTGATGTTGGGGGGTCTGGTCTCAGAGTCTTCATTATAGGATTAGGCTGAGGTCCGGGTCATGTCTTCTCCCAAGGTCTGGACCCTGCAGTTATGGGGTCAGACCCTGATGTTGGGGGGGTCTGGTCTCAGAGTCTTCATTATATGTTGAGGCTGAGGTCCGGGTCATGTCCTCCCCTATCGTGTAGACCCTGTTGTTATGGGGTCAGACCCTGATGTTGGGGGGTCTGGTCTCAGAGTCTTCATTATAGGATGAGGCTGAGGTCCGGGACCATGTCCTCCCCTATCGTCTAGACCCTGTTGTTATGGGGTCAGCAGAGTGGTGGTGACTTTTCTGCCCTCTTCTCTTCAGCACTGGCCCCTCTCTGTAACATTTTGGGGTCTCCACTTCGTGGCTGAGTTGTTTCGGTTCCTTCCACTTCTCAGTAATATCACTCACAGGTGATGGGGAAGAAATGTCAGTCTATCTACCCAAAAACCAGTTAGTTTTCAGAAAGTGATACAAAAACCATAATGAATTGCCGCGTCCTGAAGACTAAAGTCCTCCATGTCCAGGAGGCGGCGGCCCTGCCCGTCTGAGGCCGGCACGCTGGCAGTGGCGCCCCCTATAGATCTATTTACCCTTTGCTATTTTTAAACAATAAAATAATTTAAAAGAAAACTGGGACGGATGTTTGTTTTACGAAACTTTATATCACTTTTTTTTTAACACTCGCCTTAATTGAAACCGGATGTTGACAAATTGGTAATTTTTTCCCAATCTGTTTTTATCTGATTTAAAAACTTTTGATTGTTTTCTGTAGATGATTATGGGGCGGACATCCTGCCCTTGGGGCGGTAACTGCAGATGTTTTATGCCAGTCTTATCAACATTAAAAAGTCAGTTAGTTGGGGATCACTTATTGACTTCTGTGGGGTATTATTGTGGGCATGCTCTGTGACCTGTGCAGTGGTCATTGTGCAGAGAGGGGCAGGAGGTGAGCTGTGGTATCACTTACTGCTTTTTATGGGCATTTTATGATCTCTACAGTGGTCATTCTGCAGCGAGGGGCAGGTGGTGAGCTGTGGTATCACTTACTGCTTTTTATGGGCATGCTCTGTGATCTCTACAGTGGTCATTCTGCAGCAAGGGGCAGGTGGTGAGCTGTGGTATCACTTACTGCTTTTTATGGGCATGCTCTGTGATCTCTTCAGTGGTCATTCTGCAGCGAGGGGCAGGGGGTGAGCTGTGGTATCACTTACTGCTTTTTATGGGCATGCTCTGTGATTTCTACAGTGGTCATTGTGTAGAAAGTGGTGAAATAAGAGGCCCAAATAAGAAAACAGCAGCGTTACTGTAATTTTTTTGTGAAGTAGAAGTTCTTCCTGCAGCAGACATGTCTGGAGAGCGGACAGATCCTCCGCTCAGAGAAGAGGCCATATGCTTCTCTCTTTTTATAGAAAGTTTTTTTTCTTGAAGCCTTCCTTCCCTCCATCCCTCGGGGTTTATTAGAATACTAATATCGCCGTCATTTATAAATGGATGTCTGGAAAACTTTTGCTGAAGTTCAGACTTTGTGCAAAGAGAAAACAACAAGGACGATCACAGATGTGAGACGGAGAAGAGCAATGTTCTAATAAATGAAAATGGTTTTCTAGGTTGTCTGTATTCTGACGTGCGAGAGAACAGTTATCTGTCTATCTATTATCTATCTACACACGTGGTCACAATTGTTGGTACCCCTCATTTAATGACAGAAAAACCCACAATGGCGCCAGAAATAACTTGAATCTGACCAAAGAAAAATCTATGAAAATGAACAAATGAAAGTCAGACATTGCTTTTCAGCTTCCACAGAATTAAAAAAAAAATAAAATCGTGAAATCGGCCTGGACAGAAATGATGGTTCCTTAACTTAATATTTTGTTGCACAACCTTTTGAGGCAATCACTGCAATCAAACGATTCCTGTAACTGTCAATGAGACTTCTGCTCCTCTCGACAGGTATTTTGGCCCAGTCTTCTAGAGTAAACTGCTCCCGTTGTCTCATGTGTGAAGGTTGCCTTTCCCAGACGACATGTTTCAGCTCTTTCCACAGATGCTCAATAGGATTTAGGTCAGGGCTCATAGAAGCCACTTCAGAATAGTCCAATGTTTTCCTCTTAGCCATTCTTGGGTGTTTTTAGCTGTGTGTTTTGGGTCATTATCATGTTGCAAGACCCATGACCTGCGACTGAGACCAAGCTTTCTGACACTGGGCAGCACATTTCTCTCTAGAGTCCCTTGATAGTCTTGAGATTTCATTATACCCTGCACAGATTCTAGACACCTTGTGCCAGATGCAGCAAAGCAGCCCCAGAACATAACAGAGCCTCCTCCATGTTTCACAGTAGGGACAGTGTTCTTTTCTTGATATGCTTCACTTTTCCGTCTGTGAATATAGAGCAGATGTGCCTTGCCAAAAAGTTCCATTTTTGTTTCATCTGTCCATAGGACATTCTCCCAGAAGCTTTATGTCTTGTCAACATGTAGTTTGGCAAATTCCTGTCTGGCTTTTTTATGATTTTTTTTCAACAATGGTGTCCTCCTCGGTCGTCTCCCATGAAGTCCACTTTGGCTCATACAATGACGGATGGTGCGATCTGACACTGATGTTCCTTGAGCTTGAAGTTCACCTTTAATCTGTTTAGAACTTTTTCTGGGCCCTTTTGTTACCATTTGTATTATCCGTCTCTTTGATTTGTCATCAATTTTCCTCCTGCGGCCACGTCCAGGGAGGTTGGCTACAGTCCCATGGAGCTTACATTTCTAAATATTATGTGCATGAGTTTTATTGCTTAAAAAATTTTGTGGAAGCATGGCTGAAAAGCAATGTGTGATTTTCATTTATTCATTTACATAGATTTTTGATTTATTATTACTTTTGTCAGATTCAAGTTATTTCTGTCACCATTGTGGGTTTTTCTGTCATTTAATGAGGGGTACCAACAATTTTGACCATGTGTGTATCTATCTATTATCTATCTATCTATTATTTATCTATTTATCTATGTATTATCTTTCATCTCTCTATTATATCTCTATTATCTATTATATATCTATTATCCATCTCCTTCTTTCTCTGTCTCTTTTTATCTCTCCACCTTTCTCTCTGCCTGTCTATCCCTCTCTTTTTCTCTCTATATCCCATTCTCTCTATGCCTCTCTCTATCCCCTTTTTCTGTATCAGTTTTTCTACCTCTCTATCAATTTATTTATATATTATCCTCTCTATTTATCCCTATCTCTCTACCCCCTCTCTCATTACCACTATATTTCTCTTTCCCTCTTTATCTATTTTTCTCTCTTTCTTTTCTCTCTTTAGCCTTTCTCTCTTAACCTTTCTTTTTCTATGTCTCTCCTTTTGTCTATCCCTTTTTTTCTTTCCTTCTTTTTTTCTATTGCTATCCTTCTTGTTAACCTTTCTTTCTTTATCTCTTTTATTCTATCTGTATCCTTTTCTCTATCTCTCTTTTTCTATTTTTATCCTTCTTTTTTCTATCTCTATCCTCCTCCCGCTATCCCTCTCTTCATCTCTCTTTTGTACCCCTATCATTTCTTTCTCTATCCCTCTCTTTCTAGTCCTCTCTCTCTTTTCTATCTATATCCTTACTCTCTATCCCCCTCTTTCTATCCCTTTCTCTTTTCTATCTCTGTCCTTACTCTCTATCCCTCTCTTTCTAGCCCCCTCTCTTTTCTTTCTCTATCCTTACTCTCTATCCCTCTCTTTCTAGCCCTTTCTCTTTTCTATCTCTATCCTTACTCTGTTTCCCTCTCTCTTTATCTCTTTTCTATCTCTTTCCTTACTTTCTATCCCTTTCTGTTTTCTATCTCTATCCTTACTCTCTATCCCCCTCTTTCTATCCCTTTCTCTTTTCTAGCTCTATCCTTACTCTCTATCCCCCTCTTCTATCCCTTTCTCTTTTCTATCTCTATCCTTACTCTCTATCACTCTCTTTCTAGCCCTTTCTATTTTCTATCTTTATCCTTACTCTTTATCCCTCTCTTTCTAGCCCTTTCTTTTCTATCTCTATCCTTACTCTCTATCCCTCTTTTTCTAGCCCCCTCTCTCATTTCTATCTCTATCCTTACTTTCTATCCCTCTCTTTCTAGCCCTTTCTCTTTTCTATCTCTATCCTTACTCTCTATCCCTCTTTCTAGCCCTCTCTCTCTTTTCTATCTCTATCCTTACTCTCTATCCCTCTTTCTAGCCCCCTCTGTCTTTTCTATCTCTATCCTTACTCTCTATCCCTCTCTTTCTAGCCCCCTCTCTCTTTTCTATCTTTATCCTTACTTTCTATCCCTCTTTTCCTAACCCCCCCTCTTTTCTATCTCTATCCTTACTCTCTATCCCTCTTTCTATCCCTCTCTCTTTTCTATCTTTATCCTTACTCTCTATCCCTCTCTTTCTAGCCCTCTCTTTTCTATCTCTATCCTTACTCTCTATCCTTACTCTCTATCCCTCTTTCTATCCCTCTCTTTTCTATCTCTACCCTTACTCTCTATCCCTTTTTCTAGCCCCCTCTCTCTTTTCTGTCTCTAACCTTGCTCTCTATCCTTACTCTCTATCCCTCTCTCTCTAGCCCTTTCTATCTCTATCCTTACTCTCTATCCCTCTTTCTATCCCTCTTTCTAGCCCTCTCTTTTCTTTCTCTACCCTTACTCTCTATCCCTCTTTCTAGTCCTTTCTATCTCTACCCTTACTCTCTATCCCGCTCTCTCTTTAGACTTTTTCCCTCTGTCTCTTCTTCCCTTGCTCTTTGATGACCCGTCATGTCTTTGTTCCCTCCCTGCAGCCAGTGCCAATGTTTGCAATGTGGTCTTAATGAGACACAGCGAGCTGGAAGATGGCATCGATGTGCTGGACGGCAGCGGTCAGATCGTCGGATCGTCCAGAATAGCTGCCAAACACGTACGTACCGGGGTTATAAAATGGCAGTGTCCAGCGTGCAGCTGTCCGGATAACCCTCTTACATGTCATTCATTTTCCTGTGTCGGGAATAGGGGTGAAGGAAGGGGAAGGAATGATCAGTCTACTGGGTTTTTGGTTACTAAATATCTCTTGTTTACTACATTTGTTTCTTACTTTTTACACAGTGATGTTTTATGAAAAAAGTTGTGCATACTCTACCACCACAAGTCGACAGTCAGACCTTTATTTTATTTATTTCCTTCTTAACTGGTGTAATGGAGTATTCACTTGTTTTTTTGCGGAATAAGTTTTACTACTTTTTGGGGGGAGGTGATTACATTTTCTTTTTTATGCCATTTATGTGACCTAATACTAAGATGAGCTAACAGAATGTGGCTCAGTGAGTAGATGCACCAAAAGAACTAAGCTCAGTACTAAGAAATGCATAGACGTGGTAAGAAAACCATGCTCCATACTGAGAGTAGGACTAGAATGCGCTCGCACCACTAAGCCCAGTACTAAGATTTATTACCACCAAGATCAGCACTAGAATTCACTAATGTAGCGAAGCTCGGTATAAGATTGGTCAATGAAGCCGAGATCAGTCCTAGAATGCTGCAGATCAATATTATAAAGCGACAGGTTCAGGACTAACACTTGTCATCGATATCCTCACTAGAGCTCAATAATAAAATCGGTCACCAAGACCAAGATCGGCACGAGAGTGCTCTAACAAAACCGCACTTAATACTTTCATACAGTACTGGAACCAAGCGCAGGACTAAAATCCGCTAACAGATGGTAGCAGAATGACGCTCTCTACATAAACACAGTAACAGAAGGAATATCATTTAGAGAGAGCAACAATAGTCACAGTCGAAATGTGTACAGAGCAAAAGGAAAAACTGACAGCATTGTCTGAATAAGGCTGAAAACCCCCAGAACAAGGCCTATGTGAACAATGGACCGTAGACAGCAGCACTCTGAACAATGAAACACACAAACAAATTTATATATCGACTAGATGGTGGCCCGATTCTAACGCATCGGGTATTCTAGGGGA
>VIAB01013356.1:32439-46936 GCA_009801035.1 Oophaga pumilio
ACCAGATACTGATGATGGAGGAAACAGGCGGTCACCAGATACTGTTGATGGAGGAGACAGGCAGTCACCAGATACTGATGGATGGAGGAAACAGGCGGTCACTAGATACTGATGATGGAGGAGACAGGTGATCACCAGATACTGATGGATCGAGGAAACAGGCGGTCACCAGATACTGATGATGGAGGAGACAGGCGATCACCAGATACTGATGATGCAGGATACGGGCGGTCACCAGACACTGATGATGCAGGATACGGGCGGTCACCAGATACTGATGGATGGAGGAAACAGGCGGTCACTAGATACTGATGATGGAGGAGACAGGCGTTCACCAGATACTGATGATGGAGGAGACAGGCGATCACCAGATACTGATGATAGAGGCGACGGGTGGTCACCAGATACTGATGATGGAGGAAACAGGCGGTCACCAGTTACTGATGATGGAGGAGACAGGCGGTCACCATATACTGATGATGGAGGAAACAGGCGGTCACCAGATACTGATAGATGGAGAAAACAGGCGGTCACTAGATACTGATGATGGAGGAGACAGGCAATCACCAGATACTGATGATAGAGGAGATGGGCGGTCACCAGATACTGATGATGGAGGAAACGGGCGGTCACTAGATACTGATGATGGAGGAGACAGGCGATCACCAGATATTGATGATAGAGGCGACATGCGGTCACCAGATACTGATGATGGAGGGTATAGGCGGTCACCAGATACTGATGATGGAGGAAACAGGCGTTCACCAGATACTGATGATAGAGGCGATGTGCGGTCACCAGATACTGATGATGGAGGATACTGGCGTTCACCAGATACTGATGATAGAGGCAACGTGCGGTCACCAGATACTGATGATGGAGGAGAATCTGCATCTGTGATTATGGCTAAACCTTCTTTCCTCCAGACGTAGAGGATGCCCCCTTGTTCCCTTCACAGGTCTAAGAGTAAAAAGATCATTAGAAAGGTCTTTGTACTGTCCCCTCATATATTTATACATTATAATAAGATCACCCCTGAGCCTTCGTTTTTCCAAACGAAATAACCCCAAGTGTAATAACCTATCTTGGTACTGCAGACCCCCCAGTTCTCTAACAACCTTGGTCGCTCTTCTCTGCACACGCTCCAGTTCAGCTATGTAATTCTTATACACCGGAGACCAGAACTGCACACAGTATTCTAAGTGTGGTCGCACCAGTGACTTGTATAGAGGTAAAATTATGTTCTCCTCATGAGCATCTATGCCTCGTCTAATGCATCCCATTATTTTATTTGCCTTGGCAGCAGCTGCCTGACATTGGCCACTAAATGTGAGTTTGTCGTCCACCCATACACCCAGGTCTTTTTCAGTGACAGTTTTGCCCAGTGTTTTACAATTAAGCACATAATTATACATCTTGTTTGTTCTACCCAAGTGCATGACCTTACATTTATCCCCATTAAAGCTCATTTGCCATTTATCAGCCCAAGCTTCTAATTTACATAAATCCTCCTGTAATATAAAATTGTCCTCCTCTGTATTTATTACCCTGCAGAGTTTAGTGTCATCTGCAAATATTGAAATACTACTCTGTATGCCCCCTACAAGGTCATTAATAAATATGTTAAAGAGAAGCGGCCCCAATACTGACCCCTGTGGTACCCCACTGCTAACCGTGACCCAGTCCGAGTGTGCTCCATTAATAACCACCCTTTGTTTTCTATCCATGAGCCAGTTCTTAACCCACTTACACATATTTTCCCCTATCCCCATTGTTCTCATTTTATGTATCAACCTTTTGTGTGGCACTGTATCAAAAGCTTTTGAGAAGTCCATATACACCACGTCCACTGCGTTCCCTTGGTCCAGTCCAGAACTTACCTCTTCATAGAAACTTATCAGATGAGTGTTCCTATAGATTTTTTTCATGCTAATTTCAGAAATGACTTCAGATTTTTCCTATCACATAAGGTTTTTGAGAAATTATACGAAACATTATAATATTCTGTTATAATTCTAAAACTAATATATGAACTTTTTCTGAAACAGTGAATTCTGAATTTTCCACTGAAATAACATAAATCTCTGATCTACACATATGCAAGAACTTATTATGCGAATTCCGCGCAAGCGCAGTGAATCATTCAGCTGACCGTGTACGGGGCATACCACATCTCCTGGGCAGGGGAGGAATCAAAAGACAATACTGACATACTTAGAGCATGACTGAATGGATCACGACCTTCAATGCCGTTCGCTGCCCCAATGATATGGAGAGAGCAAAGAGATCATGCAACAGATTGCTACTTCTGCCTTACAAATGTAACAGGATATTCATCAAAGAACAAGAAATCAATAGAATATCCTAATCTTCCTTGAGCCATAAGACCAGTGCCACACGATGAAAGTCTTCGTGTTCCAAAGCCGCCCAAAGTATGGACAATGGAGGACGACGAAGATGAACTAACTATGTCAGTGGAAAATGAAACTGCTGCAGACCCAGACTTTGAGTCTTCTACATCTAATCCACATCTGTTCAGTCAAGCTGATCTGAGTGACTTGGTCAGAGATTTGAAATTGTCAAAGAGGCAGGCAGAATTATTGGGATCAAGGCTACAAGAATGGAATCTCTTATTACCAGGAACAAGAGTTTCTGTTTTTCGCAGTCGTCAAGAAGACCTTAATCAATTTTTCAACCGTGTCGACAATTTAACCTTTTGCAACGACTTCTTGGGGTTGTTTGGTGCTCTTGGATGCGAACATGACCTGAACTAATGGCGACTGTTCATTGACTCATCAGTTTTAAGTCTGAAGGCTCTTTTACTACACAATGGAAATATCTATCCTTCTATACCTATTGGACATGCCGTACACATGAAAGAAACGTATGAGAATATGGCGTTACTGTTGACCCACATTAATTATAGAAATTATAACTGGAACATATGTGGTGATCTAAAAGTTGTTGCACTTCTTCTTGGACTGCAGCTTGGATTTACCTAGTATTGTTGTTTTATTTGTGAGTGGGACAGTCGTGCACGAGAAATGCACTATTTCAGAAAGGACTGGCCACTCCGCAAAAACCTGGTTGCTGGACAGAAGAATGTTAAACAAAATCCTCTCGTTGATCCAGCAAAGATATTTCTCCCTCCTTTGCATATTAAACTTGGGCTTATGAAGAATATTGTCTATTCAATGAACAAAGAATCGGAAGCCTTTTCTTACTTGCGGCAGAAATTTCCAAGAATAAGTGATGCAATGATTAAAGACGGTATTTTTATTGGCTCTCAGATCAGAGATATAATGAATGACAGTAGCTTTGATGGTCTTTTGCAAGGTGCTGAACAAGTGGCATGGAGAGCCTTTAAAGATGTGACCTTCAACTTCCTTGGCAGCGAACTTTGAACACCTCGTGGACAACATGCTCACAGCATATCATTTGATGAAATGCAATGTCACTAAAAATGCATTTTCTACATTTTGACTTGGACTTTTTTCCAGGCAAATCTTGGTGCCGTTAGCGATGAACATGGTGAAATATTTCACAAGGACATTGCACTGATGGAGAAAAGGTGCCAGGGAGAGTGGAGTGCGTCACCGCTGGCTGACTATGGCTGGAATCTTATTCCAGAAGCATCGGACACGGATTATAAACCAAAGTCGT
Organism: Oophaga pumilio; assembly: GCA_009801035.1. Classification (NCBI taxonomy): domain Eukaryota; kingdom Metazoa; phylum Chordata; class Amphibia; order Anura; family Dendrobatidae; genus Oophaga; species Oophaga pumilio. Next base: position 36,103 of record VIAB01013356.1, read on the forward strand.
CTGCAAAACACACAGAACAATTGCTTTTGCTACTGACATCGATGCACATGTATGTAGTGTCTCGGACGTCATAATGTAGACTATAAACTGTTGTTTCTTAACCCCTCAGTATCCCCCTCTTTGAGGTGGGCTCCTGCCGTTTTTAACAGCTGACATGTGCCCGAAATAGGCGCAAGTGGAATCACGATCCGCCCGCGCCTATTAAGTAGTTAAATGCCGCTGTCAAACTCCGACAGCGGGCATTTAAATGCAGTACCGGACGCCGGTCCGAAACGACGACCCCCGTCACGTGATCGGGGGTCATCGCTGCGTTGCAATCACAACCAGAGGTCTCCTCCAGACCTCTATGGTTGTTGATGGCAGATTGCTATGAGCGCCACCCTGTGGTCGGCGCTCATAGCAAGCCTTTAGTTCTGCTGCATAGAGGTGATCTGAGCATCACCTCTATGTAGCAGACACTATCGCGTATGGCAGCTTCTATCCTCCTATGGAGACTATTGAAGCATGTCAAAAGTAAAACAAAAAGTGTTTTAAAAATATTAAAAAAAAATAAAAAATACAAAAGTACAAATCACCCCCCTTTTGCCCCAATCAAAATAAAACAATAAAAAAAAAATAAAACCTACACATATTTGGTATCGCCGCGTTCAGAATCGCCCAATCTATCAATAAAAAAAAAAATAAACCTGATCGCTAAGCGGCATAGCTATAAAAAAAAAAAATCAAAACGCCAAAATTACATGTCTTTGGCCGCCGCGACATTGCATTAAAATGCAATAACGGACAATCAATCAAAAGAACGGATCTGCACAAAAGTGGTATCATTAAAAAGTCAGCTCAGTGCGCAAAAAATAAGCCCTCGCCCAACCCGAGATCACGAAAAATGGAGACACTACGGGTCTCGGGAAAATGGTGCAATTTTTTTTCTTTTTTTAGCAAACTTTGGAATTTTTTTTTACTACTTAAATAAAAAAAAAACTAGACATATTTGGTGTCTATGAACTCGTTATGACCTGGAGAATCATAATGGCAGCTCAGTTTTAGCATTTAGTGAACCTTGCAAAAAAAGCCAAACAATAAAAAAAAAAGTGTGGGATTGCACTTTTTTTTTGCAATTTCACCGCACTTGGAATTTTTTTTTCGCGTTTTTGAGTACACGACATGGTAAAACCAATGATGTCGTTCAAACGTACAATTTGTCCCGCAAAAAAATAAGCCCTCACGCGGCCATATTGATGGAAAAATAAAAAGTTATGGTTCTGGAAAGAAGGGGAGCAAAAAACGAAAACCAGAAACCAAAAAAAGCTCCTGTCATGAAGGGGTTAAAAACCTTACGTGATACAGACTTTTGGCGCACATATCCGTGTTCAGCATATCAAAATCTATAAGATACAATAACATTTTCTCAGGGGACCAGAACTTCCCTGAAATTTGTTGCTCAGTGTTATCTATCTATTATCGTTCTTTTATCTATCTACAGTGGGGGAAATAAGTATTTGATCCCTCACTGATTTTGTAAGTTTCCCACTGACAAAGACATGAACAGTCTATAATTTTAAGGGGCGTTTAATTTTATCATTGAGAGATAGAATATAAAAATAAAATCCAGAAAATTATATTGTATGAATTATATATATAGATTAAGGTCTGGAGACTGGCTAGGCCATACACACCTCCCACCTGTGGGGGTGGTTACAGCTACATAATGTGACTGTGATTTTGGTCACATGGGCTGTAGGAAGTTAAGGTCCTGCAAGAGGACAGGCCTGTGTGTTGGAAGGTCCTATGAGTGGACGGAGTTCCTGAATAGCACACGGAGAGGCTATGTACCTGGATGGTCTCTATGTTAGAAGGTCCCACGAGGGGACTGGATTCCTGAAGAGCACAGGGTGAGACTGTGTGTGCAGAGTCTATGACGTCACTGCGATGGGGGAAGCTACCGACCTTCTGAGGGTCTGGAGGTGTCAGGAGTGGCCTGGTCGCAAGGACGGTGATCCCAGTAAGCAAGCTTCCCTGGGAGAGAGGACTGACAAGGAGTCAGCGTGTGGAGCAGGAGCTTCTGTAACGTAACTCCACAGACTGTTGGTGCTTGTGGTGTTCCGTGGACATTAATGAACTGTTCGGCGTTTGATCGCCCACGGTAACTGGAAAAGGAGAAGTCCGGCGTGTTTAGTGATGGGCTTTACATCACAGTGTTCTATGAAGTACTATGTGAGGTCTGTGATGTGTAACATGACCCACAGCGGTTTGTGCTCTGTAAATAAACCGCATAGACTGTTTATGTGAGAAAACCGTTCCTGTGTGCCTTTATCCCGTTGCCAAGCGAGTGTCCCACAACACATACAGTGAGCACTCTCTTACATATGGCGCTGGACTACGGGCCAGGAAGCACGTGTGGAGGTGATTGCTGTGGATCGGCGGGTCCACAAAAAAAGTTTTCAAGACAACTTGCTGTGGATCGGCGGGTCCACGAAGATTACAAGCTTCTGGCGTTATCTCGGCGGGGTTGCGAAGTTGGTTGGAGCCGTCCGTAGGTCTGCAGAGCTGTGTGGAGGTCCGCAGAGCCGTCCGGAGGTCCACAGATCCATCCGGAGCCGTGCAGAGCCGGACATAGCCTGGCAGAGTGGTGCAGAGCCTTGCAGAGCTGCTGCAGGAGCAGCGGCAGCAGCGGCTTGTGATCGGCAGCCGGAGGTGCCAGGAGAGCCAGTGGCTGCAGCAGGAGCTGTGGCAGTGTCAGCAGGAGCTGGTGAGGTGTCATAAGAAGATATCGGAGGTCCAGGTTGTACAAACTCTTTAAGGGCAAGTGCAGGCCAGAGAGAGATATCCGTGTACTGTGCGAACTTGGGCCTGAGAGTACCATGAGGAGTCCACGGGGTGTTCCCCAGAGTGGGGTGGTGGCCCGAAAAGGGTGGAGTCGCAAAAGGGGGCGGTAAACCAATCAGGGATGATTGCCCAAAAAGGAGTGGAGTCCCAAAAGGGGCGGTGAACCAAAAGGGGATAATGGCCCAAACAGGGGTGAAGTCCCGGGACGTGGTAGTTACCCAAAAGAGGACGGAGCCTCCCAAAGTTAAAGGGGTGGCACAGACGGACTGTCACCAGGGGCAAGTGTACTATGTATGTTCATTCTGCTGTATGAACTACCCACCCAGCAAGAGGATACGCGAGTATGCCCTGCAGATGTTCGGAGAGGATATATTCGGACTGGTCAATTCTGGGAGCTCGGAGACTCTAGTGAGGGTTGTGCCCAAGGGATTTGTAATACCCGATAGGATGGTCGGGATCACTTGCATCCATGGGGGCTCTAAGGGCTATCCAGTGGCCAAGGTGATCCTCAAGACGGCCTGGGACAGTACAGAACAGGACGTCGCTATAGTCCCGAATTTATCTTGTCCGGTAATAATAGGCCAGGACTCTAAGCTGTTCTCAGACGTGTGAGAGAAGGGAATTCCTCTACAGCAGGAGGGTGGAGGGCTCAATCCTGATGGGGTCGCGTACATGAAGGCAGTAACCCCTCCCAAAATTGACGGTGTGACCAGAGGGAAGGGTGTGTCTGCCCAACTTACAGACCTGATGTCTCCAGACGTGTACCACAGGATGACTGATAGTGATGTGGTAGATAAAACGTGTGGAGCTGACTCCCAGTTAGAGAGCAACTGGAGGGTTCACCATACTGTGGGGTGTGACACAGACTCCGGGGGTGACTGTGACTTTAAGAGAGAAAGGAAGTACAGTAAGGAAGGACCCCACAAGGTCAGCAAAACCTCCCGTCGCAAGAAGAGCAAGGGACACAAAGAAGTTATCCAAGTGACTCTTGCTGATAATAGAAGATTGTGTACTTCTATTTCCCAGTTGAATTCTCTTCCAGACACCGAAGAGAGTGTTAAGGAAGGTGACGTGTCATTGCCAGTAGCCACCGCTAGGGCTGAGTACGATAGTGTACTGTCAGAAGCACTGACACAGTGTAATGACAATGCTCCACAAGGTGAAGTCAGCACGACGGAGCCAGACAAGAAGATGGTGTGGCTGTCCTCTTCAGTTTCAAACAAGCAGCTGATGGGTCGGTCAGTTGATGGCGCAGTAGGAGAAGGAATCCTGGGGAGCGCTGGTGGAGCGAGAATCCACTACGGCGCCAGAGAACCTGATGCTGAAGAGCTGGAGAGTGTGGAGTTCTCTGAGGTACCAGAGAGTGGAGAGTTACCGAAGGGTGACCGCGCAGAGCCTCAAGAGAGGTTGAAGGTGTCAGGCATGGAAGTCGTCAACTCCGCGCAGCTGGATCTGGTGTGTCGCCTGGAGTCTTGGCTCTCGGCAGTCAAAGCTCAGATTGGCGAGAAAGAAGCGCAAGAACAGAAATCTGAGGAAAGCGTGGTTTTGGAGTCTGGGAGCGAAAATAGTGATTCGTCAGAGGGCCCAGCAGAGACCCTAGAGGTTGTCGAAGCTGATGGTCGGAAAACCCAAGAGAAAGTGGAACCTGTTGATGAAGGAACAGGTAGAACTCTGAAGCGGCAGAGTGTGTATGGGCAAGTAGGCCCATCTGAAAATATTAATAAAGAAGTTATGGTACGACACGTGCTGGCCAAAAAAGAACAGGATCATGCAATAGAGATGCTTAAAGAGACTGTAAAAGAGCATGTCCAACGAGAAAGGGTCCTAAATCAAGCGGCGGAGCACAGAGTGGATGAGCTGGAGAAGGAAGTATCTGAGCTCAGAGGTCACCTGTCAACTTGTCAAAACATAAACAAAGCCATATGGGAAGATATGGAAGCGCTCAGAGAAGCATTAAGTGGACTTCTGGAAGAGAAGGAGTTGGTGGTCGCAGACTTACAGCAGCGGTGCCAGAGTGGTAATGAAGCGGAGCTGAAAATGCCCATCTTGGTGAGGGGTCTTGAAGAGTGTAAAGCTCAGGAAGTGTTTGCGCTAAGAGCTGAACAAGACAATCACCTGGACAGGGCAGATGTCCTGATGGAAATGTCCGAGGCAAAACAGGAGCCGTCCGTCCATGAAGAGAGTGAGACTTCGCTCTTCAAGTGCCTGATAGAGGTACCCGAAGACGTGCAAGAAGCGTGTAACAATGAGGATGTGCATGAGGACTTTAAAAAGGCAGTAAAAGCATGTAGTGTGTACAGGGCGCCAGAGACTAAGCAGTTGGTCTTACTGTAGACTAGGGAAGTCACAGTGAAGCGGGTAGCTGTCCTGAGGGACATGCACCTACAATGCCTCCGCATGAAACAGATGATCCTGTTGAGGAATAAGGAAGCTGCTCGACATTTGTAGCATGCCAGGAAAGCTCAAAGTCGGCTGGGCTTTGTGGAAGACATCGTTCAAGTGCACAGAAATCTGGCAAGGAAAGTCATCGGGAGACTTAGAAAAGTGATGCAGGAAATCATGAATAGATCCGGGGTGGCGAGAGTGGGGATTCCAGCTGATGGCGAAGCCCAGGTAGCTGGTGAAGATGGGATGGTTTCATTTGTCATTCTCGATTCAATGGAAAGCCTTAGGAATATCTGAATGCTCCTGGAATATCGGGTGACATACCTAAGGGAGATAGAGCAGCTAAGATGGGACAGACTGCAGATTAATAAACAGCTGCAGGACATAAGATGGCAGCCGCCTTCAACCCAAGGTAAAGAGAACAGAAGGGGCCCTTTAAATAATGGAATTTCTGATAGCCAAAGACAGCCAGCAAGAATACGCCTTGGTGATTCGGCAAGACAAAGATGCTGAGAATCTGATCATGGCAGGTCTACTCTCAGTACAAAACTGAGGGACATGGACGGTAGCCCGTGTAACATATTAGATGGGCCAGACTCAGACCAGACAGTAGGCTCGACTGTAAGTGAGACTCACGGCCACTGGAGACGGTCATGGAGAGAAAGATCGGGTGATGGGGCGTACTTGAGAAAGGTGGAGACTAAAAAGGGTTTGGTGACACAGACAGACTGTAACTCAAGGGCCAAATCTCAAGGCCTACATACTGACCGCTGGGGGCGGGGGAGGCCTAACAAGGGTATGATGCTGAATGACGCCCAAAACCGACTGAGACGGTCCTCTCGACTGGTAGGGTTAGGTTACATGTGTGACCTGTCTCGAGACCCCTGGTGTGTGACAAGTGTTCAACCCCACAAGTTTGAACAGATATGTGAGACAGTGACCGGCATTATTGTAAATGGCCGGTATGTGTCGCAGGGGAGGAGGTCCTCTGCGTTTTAAGCCAGAAATGTTGCTCTGGGACCTGTAGTACTGCAAGCTTAGTTTCATTTTGTAAGGGGGGCTTACAGGGTTAGCTGGAGAGCTGGGTGGGTATGGCTAACCACACACCTCCCACCTATGGTGATTCAGGAAGTCCATCCACTCATAGGATCTTCCAACAAACACACAGGCAAGAGGACAGGCCTGTGTGTTGGAAGGTCCTATGAGTGGACGGACTTCCTGAATTGCACATGGAGAGGCTATGTACCTGGATGGTCTCTATGTTGGAAGGTCCCGCGAGGGGACTGGATTCCTGAAGAGCACAGGGTGAGACTGTGTGTGCAGAGTCTATGACGTCACTGCGATGGGGGAAGCTACTGACCTTCTGAGGGTCTGGAGCTGTCTGGAGTGCCCTGGTTGGAAGGACGGTGATCCCAGTAAGGCAGCTTCCCTGGGAGAGAGGACTGAAAAGGAGTCAGCGTGTGGAGCAGGAGCTCCTCTACGGTAACTCTACAGACTGTTGGTGCTTGTGGTGTTTCGTGGATATTAGTGGACTGTTCGGCGTGCGATCTCCCACGGTAATTGGAGAAAGAGAAGTCCGGCTTGTTTAGTGATTGTGATATAAAGCCATGTTCTATGAAGTACTATGGACTATGTGAGGTCTGTAAATAAACCTCATGGTCTGTTTATGTGAGAAGACCGTTCCTGTGTGCCTTTATCCCGTTGCCAAGCGAGTGTCCCCCAACAGACACAGTGAGCGCTAACTTACACTATCTATCTATTATCTATCTATCTATCTATCTATCTATCTATCTATCTATCTATCTATCTATCTATCTATCTATGTGTTATCCATCCATCCCTCCCTCCATGGCACGGAACGTCTGTATACTTGCACCCCGTGTTCCCGCCTGTATTGTGCAGGCAGTGCACTCGCTCCTTTCTGTAACAGATCTATGGTGCGAAGTCTCCAGCTGTTTCCATTTTCCCTTTAAACACCTTAATGCGCTTGGAGAAGAGGCCATATGCTTCTCTCTTTTTATAGAAAGTTTTTTTTTCTTGAAGCCTTCCTTCCCTCCATCCCTCGGGGTTTATTAGAATACTAATATCGCCGTCATTTATAAATGGATTTCTGGAAAACTTTTGCTAAAGTTCAGACTTTTTCACACTTTGTGCAAAGAGAAAACAACAAGTATTTTCCCGAATGTGTAATGAACAAAGAGGAAAAATGTTCTAGATAAATTACAATCACACATAAGAAATCTAGAAACTTTGGAGATCGAGTTTTATGTGGATTCAGAGGAGCAGATTGCTGCCAGGGGCTAGATTGTCACAGTGGTGAAGAAGATGTTTTCATTTGCGGTGCTGGCGTGCTTTACGTCGCTCCAGCAGCCTCCTGGCATTGTGCGTACGTAGTGTGCAGCTGCTCCATGCAGCTCCCGGGGCACAGGTCTTCTCCAGATCCGTGTAGAGGTCTAGAGTGACTGATGGTTGTAGAGTAGTAGATTGCTGCACGCACGTTATCAGGTGCATAACCTGCACTTTGTCTCTGGCCTGGTGACACTTCTACATCGCAGTGACAGCACTTACCGGTGGCCGGGAAGATGTGGCCATCAGAAACGTCATGGCACAGGTGGCATCATACAGCACCGCGGGATGTTGTGTATCTGTCTGCAATGAATGTGACTGGTCCGACTATGTCCTATCTGTCTCCTATTTTTTAATCTATCTACAGTGTCTTGAAAAAGTATTCATACCCCATGAACTTTTCCACATTTTTTTACGTTAAAGCCACAAACTTAAATATATTTTATTAGGATTTAATGTGACCCCAAAACTTAGTAACAAATATTTGTGGAGTGTAAAGGAAATGATACCGGGTTTCTAATTATTTTATATATATATAAATCTGATAATTGTGCCGTGCATTTGTATTCACCCCCTGAGTCAGTACTTTGTAGGACCTCCTTTCTCTGCAGTTTACTGCTGCAGTCTTTTGGGGTCCGTCTCTCCAGCTTTGCACCTCTAGAGGTGACATTTTGCCCCTTCTTCTTTGCACGCTCGCTCAGTGACATTGGATGGAGGCGTCTGTGATCAGTAATTTTCATGTCTTGTCACAGATTCTCTGGGATTTGGGTCTGGACTGTGACTGCGCCGATCACACACATGAATATGCTCTGATCTAAACCCTCCATTGTGGCTCTGGCAGGATGTTGAGGGTCGCTGTCCTGCTGGAAGGTGAACCTATGCCCCAGACTCAAGTCTTTTGCAGCCTCTAACAGGTTTTCCTCCCAGTTTGCCCTGTATTTAGCTCCATCCATCTTCCCATCAATTCTGATCAGCTTCCCTGCCCCTGCTGAAGAAAAGACTCCCCACAGCATGTTGCTGCCACCACCATGTGTGACGGTAGGGAAGGTGTTTTCAGGGTGATTATTTTTCTGCCACACATAGCGTTTTGCATTTCATTCTTAAATCTTATTTGACGATAGCTCCTTCTTTCACATGCCATGTAGCGGACACTTCGTGCTTGTGGAAGGAAGTGCTCTTGTCAGGTGAGACTAAATTTTAAACATTTTGGGCTAAATGCAAAATGCTATGTTTGGTGGATAACTAACACTTCACATCACTCTGAAAACACCTTCACCATTGTCACATATCATGGTGGCTGCAGCATCATGCTGTGGGGAGGCTTTTCTTCAGCAGGGGCAGGGAAGTTGGTCAGAGTTGATGGGAAGATGGATGGAGCTAAATACAGGGCAATTCTGGAGGAAAATCTCTTCGAGCCTGCAGAAGACATGAGACGGGGCATAGGTTCACCTTCCTGCAGTACAACAATCAGATAAGCAAAGCTGCTCGAGACAGACCCCAAAAGACTTATAGCAATAGGTGCAGTGAAAAGTGGTCCCACAAAATGTTAACTTGATGTATTAATCACATATCTGTCGTCTATCCATCTGTATATGTCTATATCTGCGCACACGTATCTGTGCAATGAAATGGATAAAATGATGCTGATTATCAAAGGATAAATCTGCCGTTCTTACACAATTCACCAAAAGCGCAGATCTAACGAGCGAATATTTACACTAAACTTCATATAGAAAAGCATATGGACGAGGAGGATTCTCCGGCACAATCAGTGACTCACCGCGGCCAATAAACTCCCCCTCAGATACGTCTGTACTGTACGGGAGCCAAAGCCGCGCGCTGCCGCTTATAGGGGGCACCGCATGCACTGCTCCTCATCTGCAGCTTTATATCCACCGTTAACTCTTCACATATCCGCTCTGGAGGATCCCTTCTATATTCAACCACCTTTTTTTTTTTTTCTAACTTTAAATAAAAAAAATGTTTTTTTTCTTCATCTCTTCTTATATTTGAGTTTTTTTTTTACACAAATCTGCTCACTCCTGGTGTAAACGCCGCTGTTCCCCTGAATCCGGCGATGCTTTTCTTTTTCTCCTGCTCCTCTCCGTTCCTGAGATATGGCCTGCTCTTCTCTGTATACAAATATGGGCTTGTTAACCAAGTGGGCGTGGTCTGTAACTCCTCATTGATATATTTGGCCACACCCAGTTGGTTAAAAAAAAATACAAGATTTATTGGACATTGAAAAGGGGGCCATGTCTCAGGAATGGAGAGGTGCAGGAAAATAAGAAAAACAACCCTGGATTCAGGAGAACTGCTTCGTTTACATCCGGTAAAAAAAAAAGTTCTTTATGGCAAGGGACAGGTCCTATTTAAGAGATTAAAAAAAAAAATTTAAAAGCCTTTTCTGAAATCTGAAAAATCTACCCGGGGTACACATCTTGCCATTTTGCAGTAGATGATTTGAGACTATCTTGTTGTTTTTAACCACTGCTGTAAGTCCACCCCAATGCGTGTTTCGCCCTGCTTCTTCAGGGGGTTGTTATAATAGCAAGGTGCTACATGTGAATGCTACCATTATGATATTATAATATGTGTTATTACTATTGATGGACGTAAGCTGCATATATACCATGCTTTATGTTATCTGTGTATACAGAGTTTAGGACTGTGTAGGTGGTACTTCTTGCCCCCCTTATTGGACATTCTGTGTCACCGTCTGTGTATGCTTTGAGCAGGCCTATCGCTGTACCTTTTTCTGGGGCATCCTTTGCTTGTAGTTTTATACGTTTATGCATATTTAATAAACTTAACATTTGAAGGGATTTTTTGTTTTCCCTGTGCCCTGGATCGTGCCTTTATCTTTCCTGGGCATTTTGTTGTATCTGGTAAATAAGTCAGAAAATCGAATACTTGCCAGGAATTAAGATTTGATGTGGAATTTCATAAGAAACAGAAGATTGAGCCGAGAGGGCAAATTATGATTCAAAAGCATCTAGAACGATGGAGATATTTCTAAGGCAGATCTGTCACCAGATTTCACAATACACATTGTATACATATCTGAAGAGAGCAGGCAGAGTGGGAGGTAAATAGTGGTTGGTCAGGCTGGGTGGATGGAGATTGAATAGCTGTCAGGCTGAGTGGGCGGAGATTATACAGCGGTCAGGCTGGGTGGGCGGAGATTGAATAGCTGTCAGGCTGAGTGGGTGGAGATTGCACAGCTGTCAGGCTGAGTGGGCGGAGATTGAATAGCTGTCAGGCTGAGTGGGCGGAGATT
>VIAB01013356.1:48327-60444 GCA_009801035.1 Oophaga pumilio
AACAGCTGTCAGGCTGAGTGGGCGGAGACTGAACAGCTGTCAGGTTGAGTGGGTGAAGAATGAACAGCTGTCAGGCTGAGTGGGTGAAGAATGAACAGCTGTCAGGCTGAGTGGGCGGAGATTGAACAGCTGTCAGGCTGAGTGGGTGGAGATTATACAGATGTCAGGGTAGGTGGGTGAAGAATGAACACCTGTCAGGGTGGATGGACGGAGATTGAATACTCAGACTCATGAGCACTGTCACTCTTCAGCTTGATTGACCATCATTTTATGATCAGGATTATGCAGTCAGGCTGACCTGAATTTTCACGGTAAGTACACTAGCCCCATCAGGTCTATTAGATTTATGTAATGCTATGTGCAGTTTGTATAGTGAATTCTGATGACAGATCTGCTGAGGGAAATCTGATTTTGGTCTTTATTTCCCTGTGGACCTCTCATGCCATGTGGTTGCTTCAGCCTCTGACTACAATGGTCACATGAGACGAGGCATTGTCACAGGCGGCCTCCGCAGTCCCAGGGCAGACGACTGTTGCTTCGTTCATGTGATGTTTGCTGCAGATTTGCAGGTAATCCACAATAATTCAGATTCTTTCACTTTTCCATTAAATATAACCGTAAAAGTCGACAATGATTCCGGCCCCTTCTACATCAGACAGGGACATGCCGCGGACCCCAGAATCCACCCGGGATGTAGCTGCCATGTGTGGAATTGTGGAGACCTTACCCAGTCTCCTGTAAATCCAGGGGAACATTCTGCATGTACGCACCTCGTGTTTCGCAGCCCCAGGTGGTTTGTTCTCCAGGAGACACATATGTCTGATGATTACACGTGACGTGAAGTGGACGCTGAGCATGTCTGTGCCGTGTCATCGTGGCCTAATCCTCCTTCTTGTCTCTTTCCAGGCGCTGCTAGAGACAGCTCTCACCAGAGTGGTGCTCCCCATGCCTATCCTCGTTCTACCTCCCATTATAATGTCTGGACTTGAAAAGTAAGTGCTCCGTCCGCCCCCTAAACCATCGCTATAGTCCATCTCTACCATGCAATGATTAAAATGAGGCGGCTTTCAGCTGCTGCCTGACACCAATATACTTCCAACCACTTCAGGCAGGAGATCCTGGTGCCCATCCCACGTTCATGACTTGAGTAGATTTTCAGTCATGTCCGCTTCATGGGAGCTGAAGAAGCAGAGTAGACCGCCATCGGCTTCTTCAGATGTGGAAGATGGTGGGCTCTTTGTCTTTTGTTGCATATATTCTGTTGTACAAGCGCTTTGGAGAAAACTGGGGTCCGAAGAAGTGCAAAAATGTAGACTTTGGGACACCTTGTTTAAGCTGAGTCTGTGAATCATCCAAAATGGCCAATTTTAACCATTTAATTTGGAAATTAAATGCAAACTATGATTCATGATGTGGCGGGAGGCTGCTGCCTGCCAAACCCTCATCTGTCAGGTTGGAACTTGGTTCGATCACGATGATGATGACTGATGATGATGACCGATAATGATGATGATGGCCAATATGTCCTATGATGACCGATTACGATGATGATTATGGCAGATGACTACGATGGACGATGACGATGATGTTCCATCACGAAAATGGCCACAATGGGTGATCATACACAATTTTGCACCAGCAAGTGACCTTTGTGGGATTTTTTGCACATGGCCTTGGTCTTCTAGTTTTGACTGGTGAGATCACAAGATATTTAATGGTTTCCACCCTCTTTACATTAACTATTTTAGACGTAACAAAAATAATCCACGTTTTTAAAATATTTTTATAAATGTATTTTTGTAACCTGTGACTGAAATATAGAGTGAACAGAGCCTCATTGGCTGCTGGTGTAGATATTGCCTCCTCAGTAGTAAGATGCCGATAAGCTGTCTCGACAGCCAGGAATTTACTGAAAGCCACTATGGCGACAATGTTAGGCCCCCCCATACACATTGGATAGTTGTCAGCCTACTCCCCCCTTGCACAAAAACACTCAGCCGAGAATTCCTATGTTCTCTATGAGAGCCTCTGCCAGTCACTTCGGCGTCCTGCAGGCTCCTCGCCGTTCTGCAGGCTGCTTGAAGTATCAAATTCGTCGGCGACACACCAGCTCCTCGACGTTCGGCAGCCTGCTCTTTGTTCCGCTGGCACCTCGTCGTCCCAAAGGCTACAAGACATCTTGCAGGGTCCTCTGCATCCTGCAGGCTTCTCACCATCCTGCAAGCTCCGTGGTGACAGCTTGACGTTCCTCAGGCTCCTCGGTGACCCACAGGCTCTTTGATGTTCCTTTGGCTCCTCGGTGACCCACAGGCTCCTTGACGTTCCTCAGGCTCCTTGGTGACCCACAGGCTCCTTGATTCTCCTCTGTGACCAACAAGCTCCTTGACGCTGCTCGGTGACCTACAGGCTCCTTGATGTTACTCAGGCTCCTCGTTGACCCACAGGCTCCTTGATGTTACTCAGGCTCCTTGGTGACCCACAGGCTCCTTGACGTTCCTCAGGCTCCTCGGCAACCTGCAGGCTCCTTGACGTCCCTCAGGCTACTTGATGTCCAGCAAACTCCTATAGCAGTGGCACATAAATGGGACATCAAAAGGATCGGCCATTGGAAAGAAAATGTGACCTTTTCCTTCTCTTCCTCAATAACATCTGTTGAAGGAGACTCGAGAGGCCCCATACTCTTTAGAGGGACAGATGATCCCGCCACAGGGCTAAGAAAAACCCCAAAACATAGTTTATATCACCTCATAGATAACTTCAAAAAAATTAAAATATTGCTCCATTTACCCAACACAATTAACATCGAAAAATCTACAAATGAAGAATGGAACATCAATCAAAAAATATGTATCCTGGAATGATACCACAGCTTGTCCTGCCATAACGTGGTAGTGGCAGGAAAATAACAAGGTTAAAAGTTCCAAAAGTTATGGCTGATAAAATGTGGAGAAAAAAAGTAAAAAATGGTAATAAAGTAATAGTTAACATCCAGCGATAAATGATCCCAGGAAATCCAAGGTTTCTTAAAACTTGTTTCTTTCCTCATATTAAAAACCGGTAACAAAAAAAGGGTCAGGCAGTTCGGATTCACTCATGATTTAAAAAAGGCATAGAAACAAACATGATTCGACCCAGGCTGGTCTTAATCATGGAGTTGGTTTGTAAAGGGTAAAAATCATTGATAGGGACAAGGTGGGCAATCCTCTGCCTCCATGGTCGCATAGCATCAAGCATCCTTCCAGTACAGACCAGTTGGGGCAGATGTCCCAGTTCTGGCCGAATGGAGACCTCTTTGATGTGAGGGGCTGTCCGCCTGTAGGACAGGAGGTCACATAGCCGGAATACATTACCTACAATGGCTTCAAAGCCCCATATCTGCCATCTGGATTTATTGCCAGCTTGTTTCCATGTTAGAGGCAGGTTATCTGCTTGTGATCTTGGAGCACAACATGATCTGCCCTGGTTTTATGAGGGCTGCTACCTGTGTCAGGTTGTGTGTAGACCTGTCGGATGACACCTCAGGTGAGACCTCCTAATGGGGCAACTTTCTTGTGAGATCTCTCAGATAACTGCTAATGATCAATACATGTCCATGAGCTATGAAGGTGAGCAAAGGTCATCTACCCAAGGAAAGGCAGAGGATGTGTCCAGAAGGTGGCCATCAAATGTCATTAATTAGGACTCAATGTATCCCCTCCATAGTGTTGATCATAGGAGGAAACCTAGCTGGGCTATATGAGACATAATACCTTCCCTAACCAGACAGAAGTCATGAGAGCCATCACACGAGAAACAAGGGTCTGAAACAGACATGGGGCACATCGTTACTAAGCCGGTATACGCCGCTTTACTGAAGAACTGTATTGCCATATTCTGCCAAGAGGAGACGGGAACAATGGCCTGGTATGCTGAAGACTCGTATATTGTGTTCTACTTCCACAACATCCGGAGTCACACTGCACATCAGTAATGTTAAGAAAACCAAGAGCACCATACTCCTCCATCAGTCACTGATGCCTGACTTCTCCTCGTGGCACTCATGCCTGACTCCTCCTCGTGGCACTCATGCCTGACTCCTCCTCGTGGCACTAATGCCTGACTCCTCCTCGTGGCACTAATGCCTGACTCCTCCTCGTGACACTGCCGCCTGACCCCTCCTCGTGACACTGTCACTGAATATAGCAAGTGGACAATGTGAGGTCCATACAAATTCTGGTGTGGAACAGCTGGAAAGCACTAAATATTATCTAGAATGCTTTGACCATCACCATAGGTTTGGACCAGGATGTTCTGCACATACGAGTCTTTGAGCCGCTCATTCAGCACCTCTATAATCCTGTAGAGGTCACCGTTGTATCGCCCAGCCATACAGGGTGTTAGTCTCTGACTATGAGCTCTCCAGGGCATATAGGGCCGGAGAGACCCATAGTACCGGACACTACAGTATGAAGGATCTGCACTGTGGACCCATTATTCTGTCATAAATGTTTATATCCTACTTTTCATTACAATAAAAATTATTTTTTTTTTGTTTTTGTACCAATTTTTACATAATTTCTCTAAACCCTCCAGAGCTACTTTTAAAATTCTGCTGCACGTCCTCGGGGAGAAAGCTTGATTTAGATTCCGTTATTCCTCTACATTTAATTTCTGTTCTCCTGAAGCTCAACATAATATTGAACAGGGCGGGCGTCAAAAGGTTAGTTTGGATATGGCAAATCACACTGACCCGAGAGAGCTGATGCCAAGCTGGTAGCTGACCTGAGAGGGCTGATGCCAATCTGGTACCTGACCCAAGAGGGCTGAGGCTAGTCTGGTACCTGACAGAGAGGTCCATGCCAAGCTGGTACCTGACCCGAGAGAGCTGATGCCAAGCTGGTTCGTGACCCGAGAGGACTGCTGCTAATCTGGTACCTCACCCAAGAGGTCCATGCAAAGCTGGTACCTAACCCGAGAGGGCTGATGCAAAGCTGTTACCTGACCCCAGCGGGCCAATACAAATCTGGTACCTTACTCAAGAGGCCCATGCCAAGTTGGCACATGACCCATAAGAGCCGATACCAATCTGGTACCTGACTCGAACGGGCCCAAGCCAAACTGATACATGACCCGAGTGGGCTGATGCCAATCTGGTACCTGACCTAAGAGGCCCATGCAAATCTGGTACCTAACCCGAGAGGGCTGATGCCAATCTGGTACCTGACCCGAGAGTCCCATGCCAAACTGGTAGCTGACCCAAGCCAAACTAGCACATGACCTGAGCGGGCCGATGCCAAGCTGGTACATGACTTGAGCAGGCCCAAGCCAAACTTGTACATGACCCGAGAGGGCTGATGCTAATCTGATACCTGACACATAGGACCCAAGTCAAGCTGGTACATGACCCAAGATGGCTGATGCCAATCTGTTACCTGACCCGAGATTCCCATGCCAAGCTGGTACATGACCCGAAAGGGCTGATGCCAATCTGGTACCTGACCCGAGCTGGCTCAAGCCAAACTAGCACATGACCCGAGCAGGCCGATGACAAGCTGGTACATGACTTCAGCAGGCCCAAGCCAAACTGGTACATGACCCGAGAGGCCTGATACTAGTCTAAT
This sequence comes from Oophaga pumilio, assembly GCA_009801035.1. Lineage (NCBI taxonomy): Eukaryota > Metazoa > Chordata > Amphibia > Anura > Dendrobatidae > Oophaga > Oophaga pumilio. The sequence goes on from VIAB01013356.1 coordinate 53,928, forward strand.
ACCTGACACAAAAGGGTCCAAGTCAAGCTGGTACATGACTCAAGAGGGCCCATGCTAATCTTGTACCTGACCCGATCAGGCCCAAGCCATGCTGATACATGCCTGCGCTTATGAAGCCGAGAGTAAGGTAGACATGGTGCTAGAACCTGATTGGTAGTTGAACTCCAATTGATCTCCCATACTGTCCTATTTTTTCAAGTTATGTTTTAGGTTTTCATCTTGTGGTGGAGTCAGGATCTGCTCCAGGACCTTCTCCCGGAGACGTTTCTGCTCTTATACTGCGATCTTCCTCATGGAGGTAAAATCACTTCATGCATTACACCCAGGGGGCCCTACCACATTATGCAGAGCACAAAGCTGTAATGAGCAAGGTGCTGAGGGGTAACGGCAGGTGCTATGACGTCTGCACAGCAGATGTGAGGCACAGGCAGGGTTACGGAGTGCTCTGACGCCTGGTCATTGTGTACCTGAGACAGACGTGTCACAACTGTCAGACACAACCGGTGAAGTCACTGGCTGGATGCCACGTGCCGTGCATGCTGAGCACTCATATACCAGAACCTCTGCTCCTTTCATCGTCAACACAGTCTTCGGTGTTTCTTCCTTCATTTTGAAGAAGGAAAAATTCTTCTTCTGCATGAACAAGCCCCATTCATTCCTAGCATGGAGTTGTGACTATCTTTAAAGAAGAATTACCGTACTTTGCCCCTTCAAGAAACATTCATCAGAGGACTCACCCAAACAACCAGCATCCAACCCTTCACTGATGAGGAGCAAGAGATCTGACACTGCTGCCCACCGATGGAAGTGTTTCTGTTTGGAATATCCTAAGTCATGTCTCAAGGCTCTTTAAAGGGTCAGACATTGACTTATTAGATGTCCCCAATAGATGGCCCTAGACATCTATCATTCTTCCTCTTGGAAGAGGGATCATTTTCATATCTCTTTTCCGATGAAGCATTGCATGGCCTGCAACTCTCCCTGAGCCATCGTCAAGTTCTCCTCAAGGAGAAAATTACCCCCTAATCCACAAAGGTCTGTCAAATAAGAAGTACAGTTCATATAGTGTCTTGTGCTTGGATGCGATGAAAACACAGGAGTCGCAGGTTTGGTATAGAAGATCTTGTATTACTTCATACAAGTAGCAATGATAGTCACACAGGTTGCAGATACAAAACAGGAGACACAGCAGGCCAGAGTAACTTAAGTTCAGCAATCACTCTGCACAACAGGTTCAGGATCTCTTCTCTGTTACCGTAAGTCCATGCAAACGTGGATACATCAAAGTAGCAAGGTTCAAAAGTCCACGAGTGTTCCAAAGTTCCACAATAGGAAATAACTGGAGTACAAGATCCAAGGCTTCCAGGAGTCAGGTCACAGGTTCACTGCAGGCTTGATTCTGAAGCACTAATTTCTTCAACTGTGGCTGCTTAAGTAGCAAGAGGCAGAAAATCAGGGCGGGAACATGCAAGCTGGAAACTCCATATTGACTGAGGGCAAGATAACTGCAGCAAGACAGAAAGTAAAATGGCTGACGGAAAAACTGAGTTTCAGGAACATGTACACAGAACCTTACAAGGTCCCAGAAATGTTGGACATTCGTGAGGTTGCACATTTTAGTCTTCTTCCAGTCATGAGTGACCATTCTAAGGTTAGGAGACCTGCACTGAATGTTTCTAGTTTCCGGTTCTATCTTAGGTGAAGAAAACTGAAAATGACGGTGTTCCTGATCTGTCATATAAGGGACACTAACAGCGCTCCACAGACCTTATTGACTTTATTGGGGTCTGTCATGGTATTGTCTGTCACAGTACTTGGAAAAATAATGCAGCATATTGTGCTATTTGTTTCTGGCAAATATGGCAAAATTGGCATCTGAGGATCTAAAATGTGCTTCTAATCCAAATGTGTACCTAGCCTTAGTGAGGATTGAGAATTTACAACCTTGACATCGATTTTGGTTGTTATTTTTGCCCTACCGAAAACCCTATTGGTGCTCCTTGCCTTTTTGCACCTCTCAGATGCTCTTGCACATCAGAGTGGTTAATACTAAAGGGGTACAAGTCATATACAAGTGATATGTAGAGCACCATAACACCTTTATTTTGGGACTGGATTAGGATCACGAAGGCGGCACAGAAGAACCTGACAGTTGAGGGAGCGAATAAGAGCCTGACCGTGGAGGGAGCGAAGGAGTGCCTGGCCGGGGAGGGGGCAAAGGAGAGCCTGGCCAGGGAGGGAGCTAAGGAGAGCCTTGCCGAGGAGGGAGCGAAGAAGAGCCTGACCAAGGAGGGAGCGAAGGAGAGCCTGGCCAGGGAGGGAGCAAAGAAGACTGGGGAGGGAGCGAAGGACAGCCCGGCCGAGGAGGGAGCGAAGAAGAGCCTGGCCGGGGAGGGAGGGAAAATAAGCCTGACCAAGGAGGGAGCGAAGGAGAGCCTGGCCATAGAACGAGCAAAGAAGACTGGGGAGGGAGCGAAGAAGAGCCTGACCAAGGAGGGAGCGAAAGAGAGCCTGGCCAGGGAGGGGGCGAAGGAGAGCCTAGCCGGGGAGGGAGGGAAGAAGAGCCTGGCCAGGGAGGGAGCGAAGGAGAGCCTGGCCAGGGAGGGAGCGAAGGAGAGCCTGGCCGGGGAGGGAGCGAAGAAGAGTCTGACCAAGGAGGGAGCGAAAAAGAACCTGACCAAGGAGGGAGCAAAGTAAAGTACAACCAGGGAGGGAGTGAAGCAAAGCACGACCAAGGAGAAAGCGAAGCAGAGCCTGACCAGGGAGGGAATAAAAAAAAAAGAGCTTAACCAGGTAGGAATGAAGAAGTTTACCAAAACAGAAAGCAAATGGCTGGAAATAAGGTCATGACAGCAGGGAAAGGATAGTATAGCCAGGAGGATATGAATATCAGAAGAAGCAACAGAGAATGAAGAAGATCACGAGCAGGAAGTGGATGAAGGAGGCCTAATTTGGTGGGAGTGGAGAAGAAGATACACAGAAGGAAATTCAGAAGAGTGTGATCAGGGGAAAATGAAGAAAAGCATAACTAGGATGGAACAACAAAGTAGACAAGACCCAGAAGAGAACAAAGAAAGAGCATAGCCAAGAAAAGAGTAAAGGAGGGGGAGCAGAACCATGAGGGAATAAACCACATGACCAAGAGGGAATAAAGGTAGGATTGAAGATGAGAATATTCATTCGGAAATAAATTGAATTAGCATTTAAAAGGAAAAAAGAGCGTTATCGGGAGGCTCTGAAGAAGATTTACGGATTAAAGACTATAACCATGAAAGAATGGAGTGAATGTGTCAGGAGATGGGTAAAAAAGTGGTGTCAGGAGGGAAGAGAGTATAAGGTTGTTCCCTTCTACTTAAATTATCACCTATCCACTGCACGAGTGATAATTGGATTACTGTGTGTTCCACCACTTGTGCCCCAACCACTGGCCACCACTTGTGTTCTACTCCCCTGGTTGGTCAGTGAGGGGCTGATCACTCATGCTCTCTGCCAGTCACTTCTAAGTGTATGGCATTAAATACATGAAAATAGTTGATGGTTTGAGAGTAGCCTGTGGAAAGAATGGTGAATATGTTGTAATCCTGTCGTTAGCCAATCATCGTCTATAGAAGTCCCACAGGTTTTTCTCATGACTGAACTCCTCATTGAAGCAGTACTCTGGTCTATGAACGATTAATGGCGTTGTGTTTGTATGTAACACGCCAGTCCCATGTCACCACCACTACATGGGCATCAGTTGGAAGTTCGATGTGGTGGCTGGATGTTTCCTATTACAGCTACATTCGTACATTGGACTGCATCTACTAGATGGCTGTCTATGTTCCATAGAAAGGTGGAGGCTTCAGATTTCGAGAAGGTTTTGGCGGTGCAGTTGCATTCATATGCGCAGCCACATAACGCCGGGTCCACACCACTTCTGTGTCCATGTTGCTGGTTCCATCTTGCCTCTGCCTGAAAGATGAGGTTCAAATTTACCCCTAACAGAACTTTTGACTTCAATAATGCATCCAAAATTGGAAGCCTTGGGCTCTGTTTGACCTTCCTTCTGGAAGACACAACAGCGCAGTAGACTTTTCTAATGTGTCTGCCTAAAATTACCTTCTTTTGACCGCCCATCCGGCGGTGTCCACTTTTCATGTCCGCCTCATCAAAGTCAATGGCTTTGTCGGGGCATGTCTGAATCCCGTTTTTTTTTTAGATTTAGATAGAAGCTCCAGACAGAGTCATGAACTGGGCCACAAATAGATTATGGTTTATCCCCATGACTGTTAATCTTAGAAATAAAAATGTTGAAAGTATAAGGTGCCGATAATACAAGCGTTCACCTAATATTCCGCATTACTGGCAGCTCGGAGAACGTGGCCTCATCTTCTCGTCGAGCCTCGTCCTCTTCTGTCTCGTAGATGGAATTCCACTGACCATTTCTAATTATAAATCATTTTATGCTGAACTGTCAGATCTCTAAATCAGATGTCCAATTAAGAAATGGCACCTTCTTTGTTTAGTGGGGGGGAGGTGGAGGATCACCCCCTTCCCTCTTTCTCAATGAAGTCATATCTTTGCTTAATTAGGATGTTCCATCCATTGTAATGTGGACCGGACTTCTTCGTTACCACTCGGCAGGATGTCTCACGTTATCCACTGTTAATTTTAAATTGGTTCTCTCTTTTCTCGCCTGTTTTGTTGGGCTTAGGTGATTGTGGAAAGACCAACAGGGCATTAATTACAGCTGAATGACAGAGCCGGGGTGGAGAGGAGGCCGGGCTGAACACTGGGGACAGTGTACGGGAACATTACTAAGCGTTCCGTCGGAGATGATCGCTGTTGTCAGAAGTAATCCCAGATCTTATATTGCAGCCATGTCGGATGTTTCCTGCCACGGCCATTAAAAAGATGTCATCACTTGTCCACCGGGGGCACTGTTTTTTTCTAGTGATAACTGCGGATGCGTTCATTTTACCATTATTATCATGGTAAATATCTATATTATGGTGAAGCCATCTCGATTTGGGCTTTTAGGATTTCTAGTCATTTTGGCCATAATTTTTTTTTTTTTTACATTTTTCAGACTTCTTTATGCATCTCGAAGACTTAAGTGGTGTCACGAATAAACTCTTATATCCATTTTGAATTGCTTTTTGCCTTGTTGGTTGCAAGATTTGTGTCAGTCAATGGGCATATGTAAATGTTGACTTTATTAGATGCCACGCACAAGGCAGAGCCAGGGCAGAGAGCCACGGGCGCTTCGTGGGTCGCCTTCGTATGGCACCGTAATGGAGTCAATGCAATTCCTCTGTACTTTTCTATGGAAAATGCGAAATTAATTTTCTCTTGGATTCCATAATTATTGGAGAACCATACTGGATGACTCCGTAGAGAATTGGGGGCGTAAAGAGCTACCGGACCCTTAGACTTCTATGGCTACTAATGTACCTGGTATGAAGCCATAATGCAGCTATGTACAACCCAAATGCCCATTTGCAATGTAAGAGCACTGAATGTTGGGGCCGGGCTGTCGGAGACTGTGGAGCACCCAGGAGAGAAGATGAAAGCTCAACTAGCGCTGTGTAGAAGATAGAGGCCGCTACGTCTATTGGTCCCAGCGGTCACGTGACGGATCACGGCATCACCGGAATCGTGGCAGCTTCTGGGTCAAACTAAGCCCCATCAGTGACAACCGTCATGACAGGGCGGCCATATAAATCTAAGCACAGAACTCGGACTGGACGACGGCTCTCCCGACCTGAGAGTGGCAGTTTCATGTATTTCTATGCAGCTTTCATGCGCGGGCTGGGAGAGCTGCCGGCCAGTCCGTGCGCTGCGTCCTGATCCGTGTCCGATATATACGCCCGTCTGACCGCGCTCTAACAGGGGCCAATGGACAGCGGGAAATTCCTGGAAAAGTGAAATAAATCATAAACTAATAAAGAAAAATGAATAAAGAAAAGTCAAAGAAAAAAATAATTACCGCAGTTATTACTAACATGCACTGCGTCCTTCCTGCTGTGAAATACGCTGAAGAAAATGACAGAACAGTAAAGAAAAATTGCTTGAAAAACGAAAAAAAAAATTGCAGAGAAAGAATGATTTACAGCTATATACAAAAGAATAAGAGTAAAATATATATATATGTAATGCAGGAATATTATATGTACAGGTGACTAAAATAAACTCCGGACAGAATACACGGGTAGTTTCCTGGAAAAATAACAATAATTTGTGCAGAATTGTTTTTCCCACTTTTGTTTGCACCTGCGACAATCGATGATCAGTCCTCCTCGTTCTGCCGGTGCTCTGTGGGCTCCCGGCGTTGTCCTGTCGCCGCTCCTTCCTGCCGTGTAGCAGGAAAGGTTCCTAAATTAGGATCTGCCGCTTTCTGTAAATTACCCTTAAAAGCGTCCAGATGTAACGAGACCTCGGAAGCGGTGAGAAACCTGCACTGATCATGAATACTAATGTCCTGAGGAGCAACGTGTCACACCCGCTCCGTCCCCGCAGTACCTAGATTTATGTATTA
>VIAB01013359.1:52062-63108 GCA_009801035.1 Oophaga pumilio
AAAATCAGCAAGGGATCAAATACTTATTTCCCCCACTGTATTAGAATAAAGACATGTGCGCGATAGCTGCCAATCACGCATGTGAACCGGCATATAGCTGTAGACCACATCCTGATAAATTACCTCTTTAAGGGAATAAAAATCTGAAAAATCACTTTTTTTTTTTTAAAGTTTTGGATATTTCTTGAAAAAAATGTCAATTGCTTGTAAAATTTGAAAGTCTGACAGGAAGCACACTCTCGATTCTTATACAATAGGTTCTCTGGTCAGAGCCGCACTTGGTGGGTGACCACCACTCTCATCTTTGCTCCCAACTGTCATTCTCCGTTTTCAGCTGCCTCTCCTGCCTTCTCTCCACTGATTGGCTGACATATTATCCCACACATCTGATTGGTGCATAGCTCACAAATTGCCCATACTCTTCAGACACTAGACAGACACAGGAAGACAGACGAACAAGGCGCACATCAAACCTCAAGTCTTGGCTCCCTGGGCACTGTAAGACACCCAATTTCCCAGAAAATGTCAAAATTACTGCAAAGGGTTTAAACCTTATAGAATCCTAAAAAAATGAAAGCACATTTATCAAATTATGCCAATATTAAGTAGAGATGTATCTTTTATTAATTGCACTCCTCAACCAACAATTAACTTGTAATACCAAGAAGGAAGATTTGTGAAATTTTGGAACTCATATGATTTATAGTCAAAGTAATGCTATGTAAATTATGGAAAAAAAAAAATTCTGAACATCTTGATTTATTTAGTATCGAATATGAGCAACGCACATAGAAATACCCGCACTTACAGACTTGGCTGCTATCAGTGAGGTTATTAATGGTTATCTGAGGAAGCTTCTTCTGCACTGTACACTTGAGCAAATCATCCAGATCCACTGCTGGCAACTTCCATAATTGTTGTTACAGATGTTCTCTATGGGAGGCAAGTTCAGAACCACTGCAATCAGTGGTTGCAGGTTTAGGCCACGCAGACTGCTTAAAGTAGCACGAGCAGTCCTCATGTTTTCTCATGTCTTCTAAAGGGTTATTCCAATTTACAAGATTAGAATTGTCTCTGCTTGTCATAGCAAGAACTTTTGCAATTTTAAGATTTTCATTCTTTCTTGAGATATTAACAATTTTCTTAAGAGCATATTGCCTAGAAGACCGGCTGCCGCTGCCGTCTACCTTGTAAGCACTGCACTAATAGGATAAGGAGCGAACTGCACACTCCAGCAATACTGGCCAGCTTTAAAACAGTGCTTTCAAGCTCATTAGAGAAGGTTATAAGCATTGAGCATGTTTGGCCACTGCTGCTAGACAGAGGTGGTAGTTGGGCTCCTAGGCAAAAAGCTGCAAATAAAAGAAGAATATTTCAAGAAAGACTGCAAATTTTTATACGCAGCAAATTGCAAAAGTCCTTGTTTTTACAAGCTTTCCACTATCAAGATGGAAATAACCCTGTAACCTTTCATTCTGTATTTAGTGTTTTTTTTTATCCAAGTCTTTAATGTAGTAATTTAAAATCCCCAGACTGAGGTTAGGTTTGTAGCTTAAACTTGTGTTATTTATTTTTTCTAGTGGAAACTGAAGAAGACCCTTCAGATCGTGTTGATCAAGAACAAGTTGATGACAGGTACAGCGCTGTACCCAGTACACTGCTTTGTAAACTACATAGTACCAATCAAAGGTTTGGACACACTGTTAATGCAATGTTTGTTTTGCTCTTACTGGAATATGCACATAGTAGATTCAGACAGAAGGCAATAAAACCACGAAGGAACACATACAAGGAGTAAAGAAATGCATATGAAACAAACCATGATATGTTAAACCCCAGATTTTTCAAAGTGCCCCTTTTTACTCTAATGATGGCTTTTCACTCCTTTCGGCATTCTGTCTACTGCTTCATCGGGTGGTCACCTTCAGTGGTTTCCAGCAGTTGTGAAGTAGTTCCCAATGGTGCTGAGCAATTGTTGGCTGTTTTGCCTTCACTCTGTGGACCAACTCATACCAAACCATCTCAATTGGGTTGAGGTTGGGTGATTGTGGAGACCATGTCATCTGTCACAGCACTCCATCCCTCTCCTTCTTGGCTATATGTTTGTTCTAAATTTCTTTTCAATAAAAACCAGATTAATCTAGTAACAAAGGATTCAACAACCTAACGATTACTGAGTACAGAAAGAAATCTCATTTACTGTATATTAAGACCTGTAGCCAACAAGTCCCGAAATAATAGAATTTTCAGGTCCAAAGTCATTTCCAATCAAGTCCAACAAAATCTGAAAAGAGAAGTAAATCCATAGCGGATGTAGGAATCCTCTATCCAAGGAGACTGTATGAAGTATCCGCAGAAAGAGAGTGACCCAAACAAGAGAAGCTAGGTCACTCCAAATAATAATGGTGTAAACACGAAAGGAAAGTATGAGACAAAGAAGAGAAATAAGGGGGGGGGGAGGAGAGAGGAAAAAAGGGGTGGGTGAGAAACCATGTAGTCTGATATAACAGGGGACAACTTGCACTCCTATAATGACGTCCATCTAACCCATATTGTTCAATATATCTTCCTTATGGTTCAGAAAAGAGGGATTGAAAATCCTGAGAGTCCATAGCAAAATCCAAGGACTCCAAACCTGCAGATATTTCTCCATTGAACCATTAACCTCAGCAGACAATTCCTCCATACTTTGAAGGCTGGTCATCTCCTTGACCCATTAAGACATATTCAGAGATTGGGAGGATTTCCAATGTCTCGGGATCACAGTTCGCACAGCAGTTATCCTTCTTGGCTATAAACCCCTTATATAGCATGGAGGTGTTTTGGGTCATTGTCCTTTTGAAAAACAAATGATGGTCCCACTAATTGTAAAGCGGATATAATAGCATGTCATTGCAGAATTCTGTAGTAACCATGCTGGGTAAGGTTTAATTGAATTTAGAATAACCATGTAACCAGCTAATCACCCCCACACCTTCATGCCAACACCTCCATGCTTCACGGTAAGCACCACACATGATGAAACCATCTGCTCACCTTTTCTGTGTTTTGTAAAGACATGGCTGATGGCGCCAAAATTGTCAACTTTTGACTCATCAGACTACAGTACAGATGTCCACGTATCTAAGATCCAGTTCTTGTGTTACTTGGTAAATATCTTTTTACCTTTCTCCACGACAGCACCCACATGAGAGAGGGGATCCGCTCATTGGAACAGGAAACCTACAGAATAAAAGGACGTGGTCCCCCTCTCCTTCTCAGTTTTGGTTTCCTGTTCCTATTGGAACCCCGGGAATACCTGCAGCAGAAGAGGATTCCTGGGCCAATGCATCCGCCTGTGTGGTGTCTGAGGGAACAGCAGGGGCTGCGGTGCCAGAAGCAGCGATGGGGGAGCCCCTGTATGCAGCCTCCCCCATCGTCTGATTACCATCATCCATGCGACCGGGTCCGTGAGAGGCCGCCCGGTCTCATGAGGGCGCGTGTGGAGACTCCTGTCAGACGCTGCCCGGCTTTTTCAAATTTCCCGACACGTGCAGGAGATATTCCAGCACGTCTGACCCGGAAGTAGCCGGAGCACTTCCTGGCCAGGGCCGGGGAGGCGGAGAGACTGCGTCAAGTTTAAAAATTGTGCAGGTAATCGCTGCACTGTGCACTGCCGGCCAACGAATTGCACTCACCCGCATCGGTGATATGCTCAGCGGGTAGCAGGAAAGGCACCAGCACAAGGAGCAGTAGTGGACGCTCCAGGGAGCGATCCACAAGCAGAGGTCAGCAGGGCAGAGAGGATGTGTTACCTAAAGCCTGTGCGGCATCCCCACCTCCAGAACCGGTACCTTTACAGCTTCACTGGGTGAGTGTAAAATGGGACTCTGCCTATTAAGCTGATCTTTCCTTCTTTATGCCTTTTTCCCTCTCTTTCATTAGGCTAAGAAAAAGACCCATAAGGCTAAGCATAAATAATGTGCCTTATGTACACAACCCCCTCCGGATGCATACCCCAAAAAGCTATGCCAGGAGTGTATTAAAGGGAATCTGTCACCCCTTTTTTGCCCTATGAGATGCGGCCACCGCTATCAGGGGCTTATCTACAGCATTCTGTAATGCTGTAGATAAGCCCCCAATGTCACCTGAAAGAGAAGAAAAACGAGTTATATTATACTCACCCAGGGGCGTTCCGCCGTCCGGTCTGATGGGCGTCGCGGTCCGGTTCGGCGCCTCCTATCTTGTAGCGAAAACTTTCCATTCCGTCTCGGCTCCTGCGCAGGCGCACTGCTCTGCCCTTTTGAGGGCAGAGTACTGCACTGCGCAGGCGCCGGACCTCTCTGACCTTTCCCGGTGCCTACGCACTGCAGTACTCTGCTCTGCCCTCACCAGAAAGATTGTGGACTTATGGGGGCTTCCACAGGTAGATCTGTTCACCATTAGAGAGAAAAGACAAGTTCAGAGATTCGCTTCCCTAAACATAATAGATAAACCAGACATGGTGGACTCCCTACAGTTTCCCTGGGAGTTCGATCTGGCGTATGCCTTTCCCCTATTGATGTTACTTCCTCTAGTAATCAGGAAGATCAGGGAGGAAACGTCGAGGGTGATCCTCATCGCACCCTTTTGGCCGAAGAGCCATGTCAGTATACGACCCCTGGATCCTTCCATCACACCCGAAGCTGCTTTCTCAAGGGCCATTCTTTCATCCTCAAGTGAAGGGCCTGCACTTGACGGCGTGAAACTTGAGAGATAGCTATTAAAATCAAGAGGGTTTTCTGATGATTTAATTAACACGCTTTTACTAAGCAGGAAGGAATCTACTACTATAATATATAGTAGGGTATGGAGGAAGTTTCTGAACTTCCATACGGATGCCTTTTCTAGGGAAATCCCAATTAGGGCCATTTTAGAGTTCCTACAAAAAGGTCGGGAGCTGGGTCTATTAGTCAGCACCTTAAAAGTCCAGGTGTCAGCGTTAAGAGCTCTTTATGGTTGCAATATAGCAGGCGATAGGTGGGTGACACGATTCAATAGGGCTTGTGAGCGAAGTAATCCGGTTCACATTCCACGTCTGCCACCATGGGACTTGAACCTGGTTCTGGAAGCTTTAACCGGTCCCCCGTTTGACCCATAAGATTCTATACCCTTAAAGAACTTATATAAGGTAACCTTGCTAGTAGCATTGACATCGGCCAGGAGAGTTAGCGATATTCAAGCCCTCTCCATAGATCCTCCGTTCTTGTTAGTATTCCAAGATAAAGTAATTCTTAAACCGGACCCATCATACCTCCCAAAAGTCGCGTCTAGCTATCTTAGGTCCCAATAGATATTTCTTCCCTTCTTCTATGATACACCCTCAAGCTCAGAGGAAGAAAAGTTTCATACCCTAGACGTTAAAAGAGCAGTCTTGGCCTATATAGATAGAACTCGGTCCTGGAGGCAGAGTAGGGCTCTGTTTGTATCCTTTAAGGGCCACAAGGGGCATGGAGTTACAAAAGCTACTCTGTTTCAGTGGATCAGAGAAGCTATCTGGCTGGCCTACTCCTCGAAAGGCGAGAACCCTCTGGAGGGGATAAAAGCACATTCTACGCGAGCTATGGCGTCCTCCTGGGCTGAAAAAGCAGACGTCTCAATTGACCTAATATGTAAGGCCGCAACTTGGTCAGCTCCTTCCACCTTTTATAACCATTATAGGCTTGACCTATCCACGTCTGCTGACGTAGCTTTTGGTAGAGCTGTCCTGAGCATGGTGGTCCCACCCAGGTGATTGTTCTCTGTAAATCTCTCATGTGGGTGCTGTTGTGGCGAAGGGTAAAAAGCCGGATTACTCTTTTAGAGAGTCCACCACAGCACCCACTCACTACCCTCCCTAGTTATATTTATAAGAAAGACTATTCAGTAATAATTAATGTATATACGGCTTAGCTTAAGTTATTAGTATTATCTAATGAGAATTGAACTAACATCTCGCGGTTCCTCTCCTACTCTGAAACCCGAAGTGAGGGGGACCGCCTCCTTTTATTCTGTAGATTTCCTGTTCCTATGGGCGGATCCCCTCTCTCATGTGGGTGCTGTCGTGGACTCTTTAAAAGAGCATTACCGGTAAGTAATCCGGCTTTTTGCTTGCGGTCCTTTGTATTTGATACTTTACAGTAATTCGACAATAAAGGTCTGCTTCTCGGAGTCTGTTCTGGACATTTGATGTTAAGATGTGTCTACTACTTGATGTCTGTCCATTACTTATGAGGGGTGTTTTTGGAGGCGCTGTCAGTTAGGGGTTTTTGTGGTTGGTAATGCTGATGAACTTATCCTCTGCAGTAAAAGTCATTCTTGGTTTCTCTTTCCTGGAGCAGTCCTCATGAGAGCCAGTTTCATCATAATGATTAATGGTTTTCATGAATACAGCTGATGATAACTTCAAGGTTCTAGCTATTTTCTGACTGACCTTCATGTCTTGAAGTAATGATGAACTGTCATTTCTATTTACTTGAGTGGTTCTTACCATATTCTAGCTTAGAACAGTTGTGGAATAATACTCAGCACTGTATGAAACTATATACCAACACCGCACCAAAAATGACAAGGCATACCTGTTCCAATCACTTGAAATAGAGGTATTTGTTGCGCCTCAATTTGTTCCTCAAACAATAGAGGTGGTTATTGACCAATACCAGATGAGGTGTAGATCTTTTTCTGACTGAGTTGCTTCCTCAGGGAAGAAAGGGTGAAAACAAAAAGTGATGGTTATCATTTTGCATTTTTTTTATAAACTAGTTTATTGAGAACAGCATATAGTTACAACATTTCTAAATACAACCAGAGAGGTAGTATTCATTATAGTGGTACAAACCATAGTGATGCTGTCAAAAGGTTTCCAAAATATCAAGATATGTTAACGTCAAATCACATATCAGAATACCATTTTTTAAGAAAAGTATGACATGTTAACAAATTGTTCATTAACTTCTTGCAATCAAATTGGGCTTTGTCATGCCTGACAAGAGAAAGAAAAGAACTTTTAGTAGAAAATTATAACAAAATAGAAAAGTCAAGAAGAGATTCTAAGGAGAGAGGAAGAGATGGGCAAGGTTTATGAATCCACCCAGATTCAGGTATGTACAAGTACAATGTACGATGTCTTCATCATGACAGAAGGATTGAGGAGTACTCCGGGGAATCTCTGAATAAAATCCATAATGCCAAGTACGGAAAAAGTTGTCTGAGCTAATTTTATTATGAGCAGAGAGTCTTTCCATTCTACACAAAAAATCAATTTCAAGAGACCATTCTTGGATAGATGGAGTGATTCTAGAACGCCAGTGTCTGGGAATGACTGTTCTAGTGGCGGATAAACAGTGTCTCAGCAATCCTCTTTTGATAGATTTAAAAGACCCTGGTATCATAGAAAGACGTCCAATCTGGGGAGTTCTAGATGATGATTCACCTGTAATGTGTTTGTGAACATCAAAGACTTTACTCCAGAGGCCACTTATTTGAGGGCATTCCCACCAGATATGAAGCATAGTGCCTTCAGCATTTTCGCATCTCCAGCGTTTATTGGAGACAGAGGGAAATTTCTTATGAAGATCTGCTTTGCAACGATACCATCTAGTCATGATTTTGTAATTTTTTTTCTTGAGCTTTGCAAGCCAATGGTAGTCTTCGTGTGCAAAAGAAAGTTTTGTTCCATTTGCTCCTCCGAGAAGGTCACCCCAATCTTTCCCACTTTCTTGAACCATAAGAGCTCTGTATTAGTCTGAGATGACAAAATATAGTTTTTTGGGGAGATCGTATGCTTGGGTGCAACTTTCCGATCAGCAACGAATCAAACTGAGAAGGGTCAGATTTGAGCACCGAGAACGGCTGAAGGGAATCGAATGAACGGAACTGGAGGTATGAAAACCAAGGTATGATTTGATCAGGGTAGAGGGCTTTAAGTCCGTTTGGCGATGGTATATTTCTGAAATTTGGAAGGACCTGATGTAGTCTAGGTTTATAGTTAAAGAACAGGAATTTACTCACTCCAACTCCAGGGGGGAATACTGGATTGTCAGTGATCAGTGTCACAGGTCCTGGAATCCTAGAAATCTTACGTTTCTTTACCAATTGGTCCCAAACTCTTGAGAAGATCAACTGTTAATGTGGGGAGTGGTCCCATTGAAGAACGAAAGTGAAATCCAGAGTAGAGAAGTAAAGTCTAGGCACGATAGGAATGACTCTAGTGTGATCCAACGCTTCTGATTCGCACCATGAAACCAGTCCACCACCCATCCTGTTGTGAATTGGTTTGGGATGAGTTCGGAGCAGAGGCTCCCTCTGGTGGTTGCAGACGGTACTGATGAGGATTGTGACTGGGTATCAGGTGCTACGGATTGGTCCTATATGAGGGAGTCATTTCCCCATCAGGGTACTGCTCCGGGGCAGATAGCTTTCCTATTTCTATCTGCAGGTGTAGATAGTTTCTCAGGCTGTGACGAGGCGTCTAGGACCATCGTAGGAACGCTCCACGGCTGCCTCTAGTTGCGGTGGTTAGTCAGGGTACTGCAATCTCATAGTTTCCAACTTCTCTGGTGTATTGCCTTTTTTCCTGCACTCCTCAGTTACCGTAACATAACACCATCCCATCGCAGCCGCAGCATGATATAATTGAAAAGTCGTTAGGCTGGCCCCTCCTTGAGATTTAGATCTAGCCAAAAATTTAATGGCCAGTCTCAAAGTTTTTGATCTCCAAATGAAATTGTTACAGACTGTATTTAGTTGCTTAACAAAGAACAGGGGAGTGCAATTGGAACTGCTTGAAATACATAAAGCAGTTTCGGAAGAATGTCCATCTTTAATACGTTAATTCTACCGAACCAAGATAATCGTGTTTTGTCATAAGCCTTGAGCTCCGCTTTGACACGACTGAGCAAAGGCTCATGATTCAGATGGAAGAGCTGGGACAAGTCTGAGGGCATTTGGACCCCAAGATATTTCATAGAAAATTATATCAACGGAAAGGAAAGGACCCCTTTAACAATTGTGCCTCCTCCTGTGAGATATTGATGTTCAAAATCTCTGACTTAGAAAGATTTACTGTAAAATTACTCAGTCGACTATATGTCTCAAATTGTTTCAGAATAGAGGGCAGTGATGTTTTAGGATTAGTGATATACAATAGGAGGTCATCTGCGTATAGCGGCTGTTTATGAGATTTGTGCCGCACTGGGATTCCCTGAATGTTGGAGTTTTTCCTGAGGTCCATTGCCAGATGTTCCATCACAATAACATTCAATAATGGGGAGAGTGGACACCCCTGTCTTATTCCATTCGACACTCCAAAAGATTCTGAATAGGTGCCATTGCAACGGACCTTGGCAGAGGGGTCTTGATATAAAGCCATTATTTTGTTGAGAATATTGGGACCTAAATTGATTTAAGAGCACTATGTAGAAATGGCCAGCTAACCCTGTCAAATGCTTTTTCAGCATCAACCGATAGAATGCATGCTGGGATCTGTTTCAGTTTCGTATAGGACATAAGCAGCATTGTTTTAATCGTGTTGTCTCTTTCCTCCCTCTGGCGCACAAATCCTACTTGATCGTTGTGCACGATATGAGGCATCAGGGTGGCTAATCTGGTCGCTATGATTTTAGAGAAAAGTTTACCATCAGTGTTAATTAAGGATATTGGCCTGTAACTTGAGCATAATGTTTGGTCTTTCCTAGGTTTCGGTATCACCGAAATATGGGCTTCCAGAATTTGTCTGGGAAAAGGGTTTTCCGGCAGCTGTCCTTAGCCTGTAAGCAGCGCATGATGTTACTGCCATGCGCTGCTTACAAGCATAAATTGGCTGCTAGCATCGGAACAGGATGCTGCGTGGGAGCGTAGAGAAGGTAAATAAAATGTGTTTTGGGTTTTTTTTCTCCTAGGGATGAGGGTGTCATTCATACCAGGATGAGAATGAAGATGCCATGCATAACAGGATGAGGGGACCATGTATACCAGAATGGGGATGAGGGGACCATGCATACCAGAATGGGGATGAGGGGCCATGCATATTAGGATGGGGATGAGGGGGACATTCATATTAGGATGGGGATGAGGGGACTATGTATACTTGGATGGGGATGAAGGGACCTTGTATACTAGGATGAGGATGAGGGAACCTGTTATGAATGTGCTAGAGATGGTTTCTGAGCGGAGGCTCCCTCTGGTGGTTACAGACAGTACTGAACCTTTCAGCGAGGAATGGCAATCTGGGTTCACTGACTGGTCTGATATAAGGGAGGTTCCCTCCCATGGTGTTTGCCGGTGATCAATTGTTCTTGTCTCAATTGTGGTTCCTGGTTCATTTGGAAGTTTGCTGGAGTCTTGCCTGCGTCTCCTGCTTTCAGATAAGATATTTTTTGCATTGTTTTCTGCACTTTTGTGGAGGTCAGCCAGGTCCCCTCCTGGGGCCTGAGCTCCTCACAGTTTATCTGCAGCCACTGTTATTTGCTCATTTGCTTTTTCCTGTTTTTTCAGATGCTGCAGCTTGGTTTTGTTCACACTGAGATCTGATTTAGCGGGTGGCGAGATCGTGTGATCTCAGTATTTTTGTAATCAGAATTGTTGGATTTTTGTAGGGTTTTCTGGGTTGCAGAAAGTAATCTCTCCTTTCCTATCCTATTTAGTCAGCTTGTGGCCCCAGCGTTTGCTCAATTTATTTTCTGCCTATGTTTGTGTTTTCATCTTGTCTAACCGTCATTATATGTTTGGGGGCTTCCTATTTTCTTTGGGGATCTGCTCTGGGGCAGATAGCTTTCATCTTTCTGCCTTTAGGTGTAGTTATCTCTCAGGCTGTGACGAGGCGTCTAGGAACGCTCCACGGCTACCTCTAGTTGTGTCGTTAGTTTAGGAATCTGCAACCCATCAGTTACCAACATCTCAGGTGTTCTGCTGCCCTGCTGTTGTTCCTGTCCTCCTCAGCTACCGAAACACAACAGGAACCATGTATACTAGGATGGGAATGGAGGGGATCATGCATACCAGGATCGGGATGAGGGGACCATGCATACCAGGATGGGGATGAGGGGACCA
>VIAB01013360.1:3338-30746 GCA_009801035.1 Oophaga pumilio
CCGCAGTTTGCCCGCGGGCCTCGAGTTTGAGACCCCTGCTCTAGAGAAACTTGTTCCAGTTTAATCTCATATCCTTAGGGGGAAACAAACCATTGAAGCCTTTTGGAAAAAGCAGTTTGCAACCATGCTACAGTGATGGAAAAGAATGACCAAATACTGACAATTATGTTTTTTAGGATAGGAATGACCTTGGTCAAAAAGCAACTGGGGGAATAATCGATCAAATATATTTCTAATTTTTACATTTATCAGTAAGTAGAATATACGGTTTTGCCCAAAAGGTTTGAGACTGATGCTTCTGTGTTCTTAAATCTTTTAGTTGGACGTTTCTATGGTTACTGAAGTACAAGTAGAAACATTTCCAAAAGTTTTTAAACTGTTATTAAAAGAAAAGACTCAAAATTTACAGTGCTGATTTATTTAATAAAGAAAATAATTTTGAAGGAAGTATAGGGATTGGACTGCAGAGGACAGAAAATTTATTTTCTCTGATGAAGACCCCTTCAGTCTGGGACATCAGGCCTAGTATTAGTAAAACTACAAAGCACAAGTTCTGCTATAACACATTCATCTATGAGTGGTTTGTTCTGAGTCTACATTGCTATCACTGTATTTACACGTAGATCTAACAGGACAGTTAGAGCCATGATTAGGAGACCTGCTCTGAAAGCTGCCAATGCTGGGGGCTGGTGATTTTGCAAAATTTGTAACAGTAGCTTGTCAGGAGAGGGAGGGGAGGGAGGTGAGCATCTAACCGCTGTATAGAAATCAATGGGCTAGACAGAGGTGGCTGGGATATTAGGAATTTTCCCCCTCAACTGGAATGTAAAAGCTGCATACACTCAGCCAGAATTTGGCAGGTTATAGAGGCCGACCTCTATGGAAACCAGCTGTACCCTATGAAAGATAAAAACTCTCATTGCAAGAGATTGACAGCAGAAAGGAAATTATCATTAATTACAAACTTGCTTACACAATTTAATAACAGGAGAATCCCCTTTTACAGTCTTCACCACGACAACAAATTAGGAATGTCAACACTATTGTAGTCTACCTTGTTTATTTTCCACCTTCATAGGCACACATTACTTTTGAAATTGTTCTTCAGGTCTTTCAACCTTGTTCCGCGGAGCATCTCCTGTGTATTACTTGACCATTCTTACCCCACTCTTATAGATACATTTGTCACAGTTAGTTTCTATTTTTCCACACAATCCTTATTGATATGTTTATATATTTCGATCATCTAAACTTTAGTGATCCTCAGCTGTACATGAAAACCTTGATTCATCATAACTGTCATTTTGAACACAACTCTTTGTGAACTGTGCACTAGAGTATGATGTGTCAAATTAATTAAGAAGCTTTGCCTCTTTAAATGAATTTGGTGCATCTTTCAACTGCTGTGCTCCACCACCAGAAATATTACTCCCATGACTAGAGTACAATTCTACTGTAGAATAATTTACTCAAAAATTATGATGAATTTCTCAAGCACGATTGACCAAGCCACATCCCACCTGAGCAAGTCTCACTTTTCTAGAAGTAGCATAAAACAGCAGTTCCACCCCAGGATTCTAAATAAAACTGCTTGATCGATCAGGCTCTTAACACTTCCGTATTTAGGGGCCATGGCCCTGGCACAGTTTTGAAACACATACGGAAAGGATTATAGATACAGAGATCACACAGGAGCCTGAGATCCATATTAAAACGAGGACTCAATTTTTAATCCCTGCCATTTCTGCAAGGTACCGGCCACTTTTATAAGCAATGTCCCTAGAAGTGACATTAGATCATTTACACCTTACAATACTTTATCAAAAGGATGCTGTCCAGCTTTTGCTAGAATGTGATTGCTAATAGTTATCATGAACCAACTAATAAGAAGATGACAGTGGCGATCTATATTTGAAATAATCCAACATTAACTGGAGTATTAAACTTATAATAATAGTCTAGTTACCAATGTTTAAAGTGCCTTTAAAAAGTATTCAAACCCCATGAACTTTTCCACATTTTTTAACGTTATACCCAAAAACTTAGGCCTCCCTCACAAGTCTGTGTTTCCAGTATGTGTCAGCACTGGCTCGCCTGGGCTCAAGTGATATTATTATGGGCAAAAATGTTATAAGAAAATATTATAGAAAATGTTGCATTGTATATTATTGTACATACAGTATTATAGCAAATGTTGTCTCTAACTTCTAAAAAAGAAAGAAGCTGGAGCCCCAAAATTACAGTCCAGTGAGTCTTACATTTATAGCAGGAAAGATCTTTGAACAAATTGTTAAACAGCGTGTACAGTGGGTACAGAAAGTATTCAGACCCCTTTAAATTTTTCACTCTTTGTTTCATTGCAGCCATTTGATAAATTCAAAAAAGCTATTTTTTTTCTCATTAATGTACATTCTGCACCCCATCTTGACTGAAAATAAAACAGAAATGTAGAAAGTTTTGCAAATTTATTAAAAAAAAAGAAAAACTGAAATATCACATGGTCATAAGTATTCAGCCCCTTTGCTCACACACTCATATTTAAGTCACATGCTGTCCATTTCCTTGTGATCCTCCTTGAGATGGTTCTACTCCTTCATTGGAGTCCAGCTGTGTTTAATTAAACTGATAGGACTTGATTTGTAAAGCAACACACCTGTCTATATAAGACCTTACAGCTCACAGTGCGTGTCAGACCAAATGAGAATCAGGAGGTCAAAGGAACTGACCAAGGAGCTCAGAAACAGAATTGTGGCAAGATACACATCTGGCCAAGGTTACAAAAGAATCTCTGCAGTACTCAAGGTTCCTAAGAGTACAGTGGCCTCCATAATCCTTAAATGGAAGAAGTTTGGGACCACCAGAAGTCTTCCTAGACCTGGCCGTCCAGCCAAACTGAGCAATTGTGGGAGAAGAGCCTTGGTGAGATAGATAAAGAAGAACCCCAAGATCACTGTGGTTGAGCTCCACAGATGCAGTAGGGAGATGGGAGAAAGTTCCACAAAGTCAACTATCACTGCAGCCCTCCACCAGTTGGGCCTTTATGGCAGAGTGGCCCAATGGAAGCCTCTCCTCAGTGCAAGAAATATGAAAGCCCACATAGAGTTTGCTAAAAAACACATGAAGGACTCCCCGACTATGAGAAATAAGATTCTCTGGTCTGATGAGATGAAGATAGAACTTTATGGTGATAATTCTTAGCTGTATGTGTGGAGAAAACCAGGCACTGCTCATCACCTGCCCAATACAATCCCAACAGTGAAACATGGTGGTGGCAGCATCATGCTATGGGGGTGTTTTTCAGCTGCAGGGACAAGATGACTGGTTGCAATTGAAGAAAACATTAATTCGGTCAAGTACAGAAATATCCTGGATGAAAACCTCTTCCAGAGTGCTCTGTACCTCAGACTTGGCCGAAGGTTCACCTTCCAACAAGACAATGACCCTAAGCACACAGCTAAAATAACAAAGGAGTGGCTTCAGAACAACTCTGTGACCATTCTTGACTGGCCCAGCCAGAGCCCTGACCAAAACCCGATTGAGCATCTCTAGAGAGACCTGGAAATGGCTGTCCACCAGCGTTTATCATCCACCCTGACGGAACTGGAGAGGATCTGCAAGGAAGAATGGCAGAGGATCCCCAAATCTGGGTGTGAAAAACTTGTTACATCATTCCCAAGAAGACTCATGGCTGCACTAGCTCAAAAGGATGCTTCTACTCAATACTGAGCAAAGGGTCTGAATTCTTATGAGCATGTGTTATTTCAGTTTTTCTTTTTTAATAAATTTGCAAAAAATGTTACATTTCTGCTTTTTTCCAGTTAAGATGTGGTGCAGAGTGTACATTAATGAGAAAAAAATGAACTTTTTTAAATTGACCAAATGGCTGCATTAAAACAAAGAGTGAAAAATTTAAAGGGGTCTGAATACTTTCTGTACCTAAAGTATGTACAGTAAGTACTTGCATAAGAAAACAATAATTAACCAGAACCAGCATGGGTTTGTAGCAAAGAAGTCATGCCAGACTAATCTAATTTCCTTATATGATGTAATCAATGACTTGATGGATCAGGAAATGTGGTAGATATAGTATATCACGACTTCAGTAAAGCATTTGATAAAGTATCTCATACTATCCATATAAAAAAAATGACCAAGTCGCAGTCGCGGCTCTGACTTCTTCCAGATGTTCGATTTGTCTGAAGGAGAAGAGAGTGAAGTCAACTCTGATTGGCTGCAGGGATTGCATGACATAATAATGTTACATGAGCCCCAGGGAGCAAATGCCGACACTGCTGGAATGGCGCCGGCAATTTAGTAAGTATAATGGCTCGCTCAGAGAAGTGTGTACATCGAATGAGTGCTGTCCAATTTTTTATTGGATAGCACTCGGATCAATATTCAATTATTGCTTTCACTGACAGAATCTCAGTGGAAAAAAAGCAACATGCTGTGATTTCACTTTGAAATTGGATGCAACTCACCCTTTCAAGTTCATTGGGTGCGTGGACTCACAGAATGGAGAAGATGAAGAAATTTTGTTCACCATCTTCTCCTCACAGTGTGGTCCGATTCTCTCATGCATCAAAATCGAATCACACTACACTGACACTCAGATGAAACGCTGATCAGTGTACAATTAGCCCAATTCTCTAGGAAGAGAGAGCCTACATCCATCTTACCATAGCCAAGTGTTATTATTTTACTGGGAGGAAACAGAGATTGAGAAGGGTTGTCTGAAAAATGGACAACCACTTTAAGTTCATATTCACACTGGAGAGGTGCTACTCAGCAAAGCTTTATGCATTCCTATTAAAACCAAGCCATTTCAAATTGCAATTTATATGCTTTCTGTAAGTGAATAATACAATTAGGCCGAAGTCACACTCAACGTATGAAAAATCGGTCCAAGTCTCACTGCCGAGAGTTGCACGAGTGTGATGCAAGTGTTATGCGAGCACAATTCGATTTTTCACACCTAGCGTCTGATTTACAGCTGAATGCAGTGTGATTGTGTCACGATGTGTGACTCGACCCAACTGGTGGTCCGTCAACGGACGGCACAACTCACACACAACAGGATGGGAAAGGCGAGAGGAGGGCCCTAACAATAGGGAATGAGAGATGGTCACCACCTGAACTCAAACCTGAGCCTGTCCCTGCACTCCCTATGTGGGTCCTTCCCCCCTCCGCCGTCAGGATACCTCGTCCCTAGATGTCACCTATAACTGCCCTGGCTAGGTATTGGTACTTTTGTCAGTGTGGACAGGTACCAAGTCCTGCTGGAGAATGAAATTTCCATCTCCAAAAAGCTTGTGAGCAGAGGGAAGCATGAAGTGCTCTAAAATTTCCTGGTAGACAGCTGCACTGACTTTGGTGTTGATAAAACACAGTGGTCCTACACCAGCAGATGACATGGCTCCCCAAACCATCACTGATTGTGGAAACTTCACACTAGACCTCAAGTAGCTTAGATTGGGTGCCTCTCCACTCTTCCTCCAGACTCTGGGACCTTGATTTCCAAATGAAATGCAAAATCTACTTAACTTGTGGAGAGTGTCAATGACTGCCTTCTGGACATCTGTCAAATCAGCAGTCTTCCCCATGATTGTGGAGCTACTGAAACAGGCTAATGGACCTTTTTAAATGCTTAGGAAGCCTTTGCAGGTGTTTTTTTGTTAATTATTTTTACTGAGAAAATGACTTCTGGGTTTTCATTGGCTGCAAGTCATAATCATCAACATTAACAGAAATAAACACTTGAACTAGATCACTCTGTGTGTAATGACTCTATATAACGAGTTTCAATTTTTGTATTGAAGAACTGATATAAGTTAACTTTTTGATGATATTATAATTTTGTGAGAAGCACCTGTATGAATAGATAAGGAATTTCAGACAACTCTTAAAAAAAATCTGAATTCTTCCCCTACTGCAAATGTAACTCTTTCTTTCAAACATGCAACAACCATAAAGATTTCAAAAGAACCATTAGGAATTAATCAAATGCCTGTGTTCTTTTTAAGTCCACAAAATAGGAGTGTGCAAAAAAAAATGGATTGAGTTTCTGATTTTGTAAGCTATTACTAGCAATCTGTCAATGAAAAAATGGGCAGGACTCAAGTGCCTATTCTTTGGCTTCTGCTTGTTTTGCAAACCCATTCATTTGACTAGTTGAGTTCTTTCTGCAAATCGGACAAGGATATTTTTTATGTTTTCCATTAGGACTGCAATAAAAGGGGACACATGAATAGCCCCATAGACTATAATATGTCAATTCTCTATCCATGAAACAAGGCATACAGAAAATGGATACTTTACAAACATGACATATTTAAGGCTTAAATTCGAGGATTTAATGCTTTTCAACTTAAGTTTAGTAATTTATGTATTACTCTCCCACAATCAGAACCAGTTGGACCACTACCTGCTCTACTAATGACTATTCATGTTTTGAACATGGAGTATTATATTCCTCCATGATAGTAATATACAGTCCTGTTAATTGCACAGTTGTGAGGTTTACCTTAGTCCTCATCCTTTGAACACATAAATCTTCTAACTTCCCGTAATTTTCCAATGCCTTCAGTTAAAATCATGTCTGTTTATTTTCTCCTGACCCTCAAACCATTGATGCGCCTCCACCTTGTTAAATTTCCACAGCCACAGAATTCAACAGCGGTCCCTAGTGAGTAGTGACCCTTAACAAGGCCACCTGTCATGTGAAGAAATCTATAAAACCTGCAATATAGGGACTCTGGGAAAACAGAAAAAGTAAGCTAGACACAGCCCTCCTTTTCACTTGATATTTAATGGCTTTTTGTTTATCCATACATTTTACCTCGTTATACTCTTTTGTCTTTTTATCCCTCCTGAAAAAATAAATGTTATATAAGAATGAAAACTAGCAGAAATAAATGTCGAGGATGGCTGAGATTTGCAGCCTGGAGTCGGCCTTCTGGTTCCTAACTGCATAATCCATCACATACAAAGTCATTTTAATGTCACAACATTTTAATGTCACTGCTTTGCTAATGTCAGTGCTTCGGATTCACTTTTTAGTGCGCAGATTCTCAACATTCAACTCCCAAAGGACATTTTAGGGACTTTAAACAGATATTTGATGCAAAAAGTATGAGATTTCGCTCTAGAATATCAGAGACTCCTTGGGGATAAAAGACTTTTTCCAGAGGTTTTACAAAATAAGTATTCTATAATTTATCCTAGCTTTCTGCCTTTTTTGCTACTTGAATCCCTGGTATTTGTATACCTTTCATCTCAGTAGGCAAAGGGTATGCTACTCATGTTACTAGTTGGCAGTGACCGTAGCGGAGTAAATCCATGCTCTGGAATCAGAGGTGTATATACCATACGCTCACTGTGAGTTCCCCAATAACTTGCTTAGTAGGGAAAACAATGGCGGTCGTGTCCATCACTCGTCAGTCAATTGCGTACTTGTATTGATGTTTGCATGCAGCGGAGTGCTGGTTCGTGATCATCTGGCAATGGGGGGAGATATCTGCAGGATCTCCTGGCTGTTCTCTGACAAATGCTAGGAATGGTCCAATTAAGGATTTGGATGGTATTTTGTAACATGCACACAGAAAAAAAAGCATGTGTCAGTGAGGAATTAAGGTAAAAAAAAACATGAGCAAAACCATTTTGTCCTATAAAAAAACTACTAGAAACACCTATAAAAATTACTATAACCCTAGCACAAGCAGGGCAGTACAAGAAAAATGGAGTTCATTTGTCGGTCACTGTCATCTGTTCCAAAGCAGTGCATTTTCTTTATAATTGGGAAAACCACTCGGTTTAGTATTTGTCATCTCTGCATGGCTTATTGTAGAATCACTATTCTGCAGCAATCGTTAGAATATTCATTTATCATCTTCCGCTCGTTTATCTATGAACACCTTTAGAGAAGAATGAAACAGAGCTAATGTAAGTGCAAAATATAGCCACATGCTGCAATCTAGATATCTAAAAGCTCTAAGGTACAATAGGGTGAATTCTCCATGGCATATGCTCAGGAAATTTTACCGATGTGTAGAATAGAAGAATATATATGTAGCAAATAAAAGGGATTGGTATAGACAGAATAATTACAAGAATTTATAAGATATAATAATACTGTTGTACTCCATATGGCTTATACACTGTGTTCCAAATTATTATGCAAAAATTGTTTAGGAGTGATAAGGTAAGAATTTTTTTTGTTTGTCAGTTAAACTCATTGATGGTGATGTGTGTCAGGGCTCTTTATATCACTGTAAGCAATTGCAGACTCCTGTGCTAATTAGTTTGGAAGGTGTGTCCAATGAAAGGCAAGACTACTTAAGAAGGCTGTCCCACATTATTAAGCAGCCTACATTTTCTGCCAAAATGGGAAAGAAAAAGGATGTGTCGGCTGCTGAGAAGCAACAAATTGTGGAGTGTTTAGGTCAAGGCATGACTACAATCAACATTGCCAAGACACTTCATAGTGATCATCGCACAATCAAGAAGTATGTAGCTGATTCACAGTACACACGTGTGCGTGCTGATAAGGGAAAATTGAGGACCCTTTCCTACAGGCAATTACGTCAGGTTAAAAGAGCAGTGGCAAAAAAGCCTTGTCATAGCAGCAGACAAGTTTTTGAAGCTGCTGGTGCCTCCAACGTCCCCCAAACAAGATGCAGGGTCCTTCAGAGGTTTGAAGCTGTGCGTATGCCATCCTGTCGACCTCCTCTATCCACTGCACACAAGCAGAAACGGCTCCAGTGGGCCAAACAATACATGAAGACTGACTTCAAAACTGTTTTGTTCACCGATGAGTGCCGTGCAATGCTCGATGGTCCAGATGGATGGAGTGGAGGATGGCTGGTTGATGGACACTCCATGCAAACACGGCTACGGCGCCAACAAGGAGGAGGTGGAGTAATGTTTTGGGCTGGAATCATGGGGAGAGAGATTGTCGGCCCCTTTAGGATCCCTGAAGGGGTAAAATGAACTCCATAGTGTATGTTGAGTTTCTCAAACAACACTTCCTGCCATGGTTCAAGAAGAAGAACCGTGCATTCCGCAGCAAGATCATTTTCATGCATGATAATGCACCGTCTCATGCTGCACATAACACATCTGCATCTCTGGCTGCTATGGGCATAAAAGGGGACAAACTTATGGTGTGGCCCCGATGCTCCCCTGACCTCAACCCCATTGAGAACCTCTGGAGCATCATCAAAAGGAGTCTATGATGGCGGGAGGCAGTTCACATCTAAGCAACAGCTCTGGGAGGGTATTCTGTCCTCATGCAAAACAATTGAAGCAGAAACCATCCAAAACCTGACAAATTCAATGGACGAGAGAGTTCAGAAGCTCCTTTCGAACAAGGGGTCCTATGTGCAAATGTAACATTACCTAGAATAAAGTTTTGAGTTGAAAACTGTTTGATTTCAGTTTGTAATAACCTGCTAATGCTTATAATTTAAACAAATGAACATTTTTTTGTTCTTTATTAAAATGAAAAGGTTGAAAACTCTGCTGTGCATAATTATTTGGAACATGCATTTTGAGTGCAGTTTGAGTGTTTTATTTTTTTAAAAAATATACTGTTATCATAGGCAGTTTGTACAAAAACCTTTCAATTGTACTCTAATAGTTATTTGACTGGAAAATTACAATGACTGAAATTCATATAGGTAATTTGGGAAAATCTGAGAAAATATTATTTGCATAATAATTTGGAACACCGTGTAGAACAGCAGGACTGTCCACAGCTGGTCATGACTATCCACCGATTACCTAGGAAAGATCACAGGGTTTATAAACAAAGGACTAGTGCACAGGCGGAAGATGGAGATGATAGAAATAGGCATGTATATCTGAGAGAAACATTCTGCATGTGACGACAGAGCAGAGTTTCAATATGTTTTGCTGTGTGTTTTCAGCGTGTTCTGTCTTAGGTTTGGTCAATTCTTTGTTGTTTTTTTTTTTTTATTTCATCAATTGTGCTTCAAATGGAAAATTTAGTAAGGTAAAAAAAAGTTGGCTTTCTGTAGCAAAATCCTGACCATAATGAATTCACGAACTATCACATGGCACATAAAATTTCCCAAAAATAAGTTGATTGTATATGGGAAAAAATAGGGTTTGCATACATACACATGGGATCCTAAATACAAATCTATCTTTTTCAATTCATGTCCGACATAGACTTGTAGAAGTGAGTGTTTCTGGTTCACAGAACATAATGAGACCTCACAGGCTTCAAGTCATTTGAGATATCGCGTTTCGATCATTGCACTGTTTACACATGTGATGTTAATGAAGCAGTATTTCTAGATGTCCTTCATTCTGTGAACGTACACCGGCTCCTGTCAGTTTCTAAATTAATAACTACTATTACATTGTTCTGCTGAATGGAGCTGATTGTTTTTTCTTATTGGAGAGGAGCTGGGGCTTCCGGGATATGCATGAGATGTTGAATCGTAAAGGGGTTCTTACCTTTTTATAGATTAAGTTATAGAGCAGAGAATTCACCTTGTAATATAAGCCTTCTTTATATTTTACATTATTCTGCAGTAGAGATGGGCGAACCCCCCGATGTTCTGGATTAGCAGGTTAGGCCGAATGTTTTGTAAAGTTCAAGTTCAGGGCCGGAGATGATGCGAACTTGCGTCCGAACCCCGAACTTGGACTTTACAAATATGGGCCCATTATAATTATACTTACCTGTCCAGCGACGCATCCTCCGATGACGTCACCGCACGAACACTGCCGGAAAAAGCTGAAGACTGCCGAGTGCAGTGAATACTGCCAGCAGTTAATGAGCGGCCCCGGAAGCAGATGCGCCGGGAGACAGTGGGACGGGAGAACGCGTCGCTGGACAGGTAAGTATAATTATAATGGCCCTGGACCCGAACCCGAACTGTAACACGGGTTTCCCATGGAAACCCGTTTTTGGGACCTTGTGATTGAACACTATGTGTTTGGTACGGTCCTGAACTTTACAGTTTGGGTTCACCCATCCCTATTCTCCAGTTCTCTGAGTGTAGTCGGCAGTGTAAAGAATGGAGGTTTTTTTATTTTAGCTGTCACTGCTATGACCAGTGTTATATCGTATAGGTAATCTTTCTCCTCTTGCATGTACTATACAGTGGGAAAAATAAGTATTTGATACACTGCCAATTTTGCACGTTTTCCAACCTACAAAGAATGGAGAGGTCTGTAAATTTTTTTCGTAGGTACACTTCAACTGTGTGATACAGAATCTTAAAATTAAAAAAAACAAAACAGAAAATCACATTGTATGATTTTTAAACAAGTCAATTACATTTTATTGCATGAAATAAGTATTTAATCACCTACCAACCAGCAAGAATTCTGGCTCTCACAGACCTGTTAGTTTTTCTTTAAGAAGCCTCCTACTCTGCACTCATTACCCGTATTAATTGCACCTGTTTGAACTCGCTACCTGTATAAAAGACACCTGTCCACACACTCAATCAATTGTACTCCAACCTCTCCACCATGCCCAAAATTAAAGAGCTGTCTAAGGACACCAGGAACAAAATTGTAGACCTGCACAATGCTGGAATGGGCTACAGGACAATAGGCAAAAAGCTTGGTCCGAAGGCTACATCTATTGGCACAATTATTAGAAAACGGAAAAAACACAGGATGACTGTCAATCTTCCTTGGTCTGCGGCTCCATGCAAGATCTCGCCTTGTGGGGTAAGGACGATTCTTAGAAAGGTCAGAAATCGGCCCAGAACTACATGAGAGGAGCTGGTCAGTGACCTGAAGAGGGCTGGGACCACAGTCTCAAACATTACTGTTAGTAACACTACTCCCTCATGGATTAAAATCCTTCAGGGCACGTAAGGTTCCCCTGCTCATGCCAGCACATGTCCAGGCCTGTTTGTAGTTCGCCAGTGACCATCTGGATTATCCAGAGGAAGCATGGGACAAGGTCATGTGGTCAGATGAGACCAAAATAGAACTTTTTGGTTTGAACTCCACTCGCCATGTTTGGAGGAACAAGAAGAATGAGTACAACCCCAAGAACACTGTCCCAACCGTAAAGCTTGGTGGGGGAAACATCATACTTTGGGGTGTGCTTTTCTGCAGAGGGGACAGGACGACTATGGCATATTGAAGGGACGATGGATGGGGTCATGTATTGTGAGATTTTGGCCAAGAACCTTCTTCCCTTCAAGAAGATTGAAGATGGGTTGTGGCTGGGTCTTCCAGCATGACAAAGACCAGGAACACATAGCCAGGGACAACTAAGGAGTGGCTCCGTAAGAAGCATTTCAATGTCCTGGAGTGGCCTAGCCAGGCTCCAGACCTGAACTCAATAGAAAATAACGCGCTTCTGGCAAGTGCGATGGAAATTCCGCCCATTGGCACCTGTGTCACATGACCGCAGGTCGCCAATGGGTTGGCATGACAACCATAAGTCTCCAGCAGACCTCTATGGTTGTTAGAAATGAGCGAATTTGTTTGGATTTTGGCTCCAAATCTGATTTTGACATATTCTGGCCATATTCAAACACTATTCGGACCGAATGTATATCTTATGTTCGGTTCCAAACATATTCGGTAATTTCTACTTCAATTGACTCTAATGAAGTTCGGCTATATTCGACAAATATTGCATTAAAATGCAATAATGGGTGATCAAAAGATCGTATCTGCACCAAAATTGTATTATTAAAAACGGCAGGTTGGCGCGCAAAAAATAAGCCCTCACCCAACCCGAGATCACGAAAAATTGAGACATTATGGGTATCAGAAAATGGCGCAATTTTTATATTTTTTTGACAAACTTGAATTTTTTTCACCACTTAGGTAAAAAAGAACTTAGATATGTTGCATGTAACTATGAACTCGTAATGAGCTGGAGAATCATAATGGCAGGTCAGTTTTAGCATTTGGTGAACACTGTAAAAAAAAAATCTAAAACACGGTTGTGGAACTGCACTTTTTTTGCAGTTTCACCGCACTTGGAATTTTTTTCCCATTTTCCAGTGCACAGTATGTTAAAACCAATGGTGTTGTTCAAAAGTACAACTCGTCCTGCAAAAAACAAGCCCTCACTTGGCTATTTTGACCAAAAAATAAGTAAATACTTATGTCCCCCCAAAAAGTGATTTTTCTGGCTAACACGGTACCACAATATTATTTTGTATTGTACATCGACCGAAAAATAAAAAAGTTACGGCTCTGGGAAGAAGGGGAGCAAAAAATGAAAACGCAAAAATGAAAATACCTCTGGTCATGAAGGGGTTAATAAAGATGCTCGTGATATAGGCTTTATGAGCTAACCACAAAATGTACTCTGAGACTTCACCATTGTCATTATGTTTGAAGAATTCTGTCAAACTTTCAGTTAGTTTATCAACATCCAATTTAGCAAGAAAGTGGGAATTCATATGGGGATTTGAGTAAACTAACTAATCCCTAATCCTCAGGCAAATAGGGGCGCGGTCAGACCAAAAAATCAGAACTATAGAAGCATGTATGTGCACACGTTGCAGATTCTGCTGCAGATCCGCAGCGGATTTGGCCCTGCGGATCCGCAGCAGAACTGCAAGTGATGTACAGTACCATTCTAGTCTATGGAAATCAAAAAACGCTGTGCACATGCTGCGGATTTTTCCGCGCAGATTTGCTGCGGATTTAAAACTGCAGCATGTCACATCTTTTTTGCAGATCCGCAGCGTTTTGAGACCTGCTCCATTATGGGAATCCGCAGGTCTCAAAACGCAGGGGAAATCTGTACAAAAAATGCAGTAAATCCGCAGTAAATCTGCACTAACTCCGCAGGAAAAACGCATGTAATTTTATCTGCGGATTTAGCAAAATCTGCGCTGAAAATTCCACAGCAGAATCCGCAACGTGTGCACATAGTCTAAGGAGGAAGAAGGAGGAGACGACGCCATCTTGCCTGTCTGCGGAGGTACTGCTTCCCGTGCAAAGAAGTCAGTTAACTTAGTAGGTGATCCCCGTTTCTGCAACCGTCCTTCTCTTCACTGGATGTTCAGGTAACATATAAGCCGCCTTTAGGAGGTTAGAGCAGGTGTCAGCCACTTCAGGAGCAGGAGATTTGCTGGAGCTCAAAGCTTAAGCAGCCAGCGCCATTGGCGTTCCAGAAACGCCGCCCAATACAATCACATCGCCTCTATGTAGTAGAATTACTTACTTGCTATGCGCGCCGGCCACCGGGTGGCGCTCACAGCAAGCCGGCAGTGACAACAATAAAGGTCTCCAGGAGACCTTTGGTTCTCATACCTACAAACCGGTTACCCGCGATCACGTGACGGGGGTCACCAGTGGGCGGATTTCCGGCCAGATGGCCGGAAGCTCGAGTTAAATGCTGCTGTCAGTGTTTGACAACGGAATTTCACGGTTTAATAGCTGCGAGTGGATGGCGATTCCACCTGCGGCTATTCCGGGCACATGTCAGCTGTTCAAAATAGCTGACATATCCCGGGAAAGATGCCTTGGAGCAGTACATTGTGTTTCCTGGTGACCCAGTGTATCCTCACAATCAGAGGCTCTAGTGAATGCCTGGTAGACACTTAGTAATGCTCCCCCAAAGTGGTCCCACCCCGTGGTGCAGTGGATCCACAACCACCAGCGTTACAGTCAGGACCAGCTTTTAGGATGAGATTTCATCAGATTTTTTTTTTAAACTGTAAATTTTTATTAAAGTTTTTACAAAATTTTCAACAAAAAGACATATGTCCAAACAGACAAGAAAAAACATGTACAATCATATGAGATCAGGGAGATTCCATTAGTGGGGTAGAGAGAGAAACAATAGGGGGGAACCCCTTATGAGAAACTGTTATCAATAAGTAAATTATACAATGGAACATTGAGCATCGACTATGCCAGGATGAACTAGACACCCATGTTTCCATATCTTACCCAAGCTAGGATCATCTCACAATAAACATGCAAAAAACAGATGCAGAGTATCCTGAATAAACTAAGGAAGAACCTCATATAGACAAAAAAAGGACGAGACACACATATCACGGGTGGGTAGAGAAGGGATACAGGATCCAAACAGGAGACCAAATATTTAAGAGCTAGACTAATCATTTGTTTGAACCCAAAAGTAATCCCATGTTGCCCAAATCGAGTCAAAACCGTCTACAATTGCTCCCAAGAGAGCCTTCATATTTTCCATCCTACGGATGGCATTAATTCTATTTAATAAGTGCTGATATGAAGGAGGGAAGGATTTCTTCCAGTTAAGGGCGATCAAACACCTTGACGCTGTAAGAATATGTAATAACAACTTTGTTGAGTTTTTCCCCATCCCCCTAGGTGAAATGTTTAATAGATAAATAGTCAGGTCAAGTCCCACCTCCACATGCAGAACCCTAGAGATTAACTGTCTCACTTCCTCCCAAAAACCTGTGATCCCCGGACAGGACCAGAAAATATGATATTGAGTTCCTATATCAGTGCCACAGCGCCAACATTGGTTTGAGAGTAAAGGGTTCAGCCTGTGGAGGAGATCAGGGGTGTGGTACAAAAAAAATCTGAATTTTATACTGATTCTCTTTATAAAGGGTGCAAATAGAGGATTTGGCTGCTTTTTCCTAAACAATTTTCCAGCTTTGAGGAGATAACCTTCGTCCTAATATAGATTCCCATCTGGACATATAAGAGTGTTTTAGTTGATGACCTTGTCGAGGAAGACCTAGAATCTTATATATTTCTGATATTAGACCTTTAGTCAACGGCCCCCTCCTGCAAATCCTCTCAAAATCAGTCGGCACTGAGACCCTTGGAGAATCATAAAGCGAGGACGCAAAATGTTTGATCTGTAGATACTGATAGAACTGTTTATTAGTGATAGCAAATTTGGACTTGACAGTATAAAATGTAAGGAACTCTAAGGTGTCCCCGTCCACCAGGTCCGCATACCAAAACGATCCTGCGGAGGACCAGGGGTGAGCCATCACATGATCCATACTATTTGGCAACAAGGGCTGAAATATGAATGAGATCATTGGCGAGTTAGGAGAAGCCAAACCAAACCTCTTCATGCAAAAAAGCCATATTTCCCTCATGAACCGCATGGGGCACAACAAAGACTCGGGAATTATAATGGTCCTAGATGACCATAATAGCGAATTGGATGAATTTGTGCTAGCCATAATTTTTATATTTCTGTCCATTTGTTGTATGCCCACAACGAGGACCAGGAGGGAATGCTACATAAATGGGCAGCCCAGTAGTATTTAACAATATCGGGCCGACAGATCCCCCTGTGACTTATGGGAGATGAGGACACCCCTGGAGATCTGATGTCGCTTATAATTCCAAACAAATCTCAGCATAGCTGCTTGGAGGGATTTAAGTTCCCTCATGGGGACCCTGACCGGAAGGGTCTCAAAGAAGTAAAGCAACTTAGGAAAAAGGGACATTTTAAGAGAAGTAATGCGACCAATTAATGAGAGCAAGAGAGGTTTCTACCTGTCCAATAGTTTCCTCAAATCACTCAGGAGTGGAGGAAAGTTGACTTTATATAGGTTATCATAAGAGGAAGAGAGAATAACCCCCAGACATTTGATGGTCTCCGACTTCCATCTGAATTTAAAGTTTAGCTTTAAATGATCCAATACATCAGGTGGGACATCTAGAGAAAGGGCTTCCGTTTAAGTATTTAATTTATACCCCGATAGTTTCCCATAGTTTTTAAGATCCTCCAGCAGGTTGGGGAGTGTGATATGAAGGTTGGAAATTGTTAAAAGGACATCATCTGCAAATAAGGAGATCTTGAACATTTTGTTCCGAACCTCCACTCCTGATATTTTAAGGTAGAAGAAAAACGGCACTCATACAGAAAAAAAGTCAGAGGTGCTCAAGTAGGGTATCCAGCCCAAAATATCCAAAATAGAAAAAAACTTGGCACTCAAAAGGCAATATAGCATGAAAAAAGTACCATTTATTGTGCATCCACAAAGTATGTAGTCAAACATTTTCGGTCCACATCTGGACCTTCATCAGAACTGGTTCAGTAGAAAATATAGATATCCTGCCGTATGTTGATATCCCAACAGAAATTTCGAATTGCCTGGATGCCGTAATGGGTCCTGCAAGTTTCAGCACGTTGCGGTATGCGACCATAGTTGCGGAGAGTAGGCGCCTACCTTTTTTTCACTCTATATTGCCTTTTGAGTGCCAAGTTTTTTTCTGTTTTGGATATTCTCCACTCCTGATATGTTAGGGTTTTGTCTTATCATTGCTGCTAGTGGTTCTATACACATGACATATAATAGGTGTGAGAGGGGGCAGCCCTGTCGGATACCATTTAATTTATTGAACGGGAGAGTAGTGATATAGGGGAGCTTAATTGAGGCTGAAGGAGAACTGTATAATGCCCTTATAGCTGTCAGAAAAGGACAAAGACCTTAAATGTCTTAAACAGGAAAGACTAGTCAAGGTGATCGAAAACCTTTTCCGCTTCTAGACTCAATATGAGAGACTGTAGCTTACTTCTGTTAGCAACATCAATTAGATCTATAACACGTCTAGCTTTATCTCCCCCTGACGGTTAGGGACAAATCCTACTTGACCTTTATTAGTAAGTTGAGCGAGCCCAGTGTTTAACCTACTTGCCAAAATACGAGTGAAGATTTTTAGATCAGAGTTTAGTAATTGGTCGATAATTTGAACAATCTAAGGGATCCTTCCCCAGCTTTGGGATAAGGCCTTTTTTTGTGTGAGTAGCTATCCATACAGTTGTTTGGTCTATCTCTTTTCCTTACACATCTATATATAATTAAAGTTCTCATGCATGCTATCCATGCAATAACATTTTGCTCTCACCCATGACCATTGAATATTTAGTTAACAGTTTATACAGGCCATCTGGCGTTCTCTTTCTAACTATTGTCTTATAGGGTGAGATAGGAGAGGAGGGACAGCCGTCGGATGAGCGGGGGCGCCATTCTCGTCATCTTAGGGTGCCAACCTCCGCATCTAGGTAGGCGATCAGGCAGTTGTGCATCTAGGGTCAGATCACCTATCTATGCACTCTGGCTGAGTGAGACTGATGGTTTTTGCTGAGCACCGTAATATCACTGGCTTAGGGATAGAGACAATTTTTTTGGTGCTAGGGACTTTTTCAATTTCTGAGGTATTTACCTTAAGGGCTTATCTCTGTGTAATTCTTTAGCAGAGCTTGTTATCTAGCCAGTTGTTTTTTCACTGGCAACATTAGGCTAGTGGGTGCAATATCTTTTACCCCTAGTATTAATAATTTTTATAGCCCTTCTGGTATGTGTATTTTTTACGCATTTAGGCATTTCGAATCAGGGGTTATCTATTATCGATTTTTATTGCACTTAGTAAAAATTACATTTTAATAGGGTTTTTTGTGTAAGCCTAAGTAAGAATGTGACAACGAACCGTGGATGGGAGAGCCTTCTAAAAAAAGAGTGAAACAGTTCAACCATGTGGAGAGAAAGCTCCTCCACAAAGGTTTTGTAATATAGATACGTCATCCCATCTGGACCTGGAGATTTATCCAAAGGGAGATCCCTCAAGATGTCCACCACCTCCTCCTGCATCACAGTCTGATTAAGAGATAATAAGGCTTCAGGAAGGAGAACTGGGAGATTTCATTTTAATAGGAAATTTTCCAAAGCCACATTTCTATCAGTTTTACTTATGGAGGGAGGGGCATCATGTAAATAATACAATTTACTATAGAAGTTATGAAATATTTTTAAAATTTCGGTTGTATTATAGTGAATCATGCCATCTGCTCCTCTCAGGGCCTGAGGATGAGAGTTCACAGATCTATCCTTCAATACTCTCTCCAAAAGTGTATGAGCTTTATTACCCTTATAGTATTTTTGTTTTGTGTAGAGAAGAAGTTTTTTGACCTTGCGCTTTGAGAGATCTTTTAATTTATTTCAAATCCCTACCACCTTATTTAGTACCCTCACAGATGGAGTAACCACTAATTTACTTTCCTCATTTCTTAGTTGAGAAGTTAATTTATTAAATTCGAATTTAGCATTTTTTCAATCTAGAGCCCTCCTTGATACAGTACCCCCTCATCACAGCCTTGTGAGCGTCCCACAGAACTGAAGGGGAAGAAACTGATCTCTTATTCAAATGGAAGAAGTCAGTGAGATGGTCCAAAAGGGTCTTTCAAGTAGATGGGTCCTTAATTAAGAACTGATTCAACCGCCAGTGAAAAACCCTTGTAGGCATTTGAATGGATTTAAGATCCAACACCACCGGGGCATGATCAAACCAAGTTATTTGTCCCATCCATCTCAGCTCTCCCCATCAGCCTAAGGGTCAGTACATTTGCAAAAAAAAAAATCAATCCTAGAATGAGTTTCATGATGGGGAGAGTAGAAGGAAAAGGCCCTGTCCCCAGGATGATCTATTCTCCACAAATCGAACAAGGAATTAGCCCTAATAAGTTTTCTAAAGTCTCTCACCATTTTAACCATATTTCGTGTTGGAGGCTTACTATTAATAGATTGTCTGTCAAATAGCTCAGAGAAAGGGACATTAAGTCACCTCCACCAATAGGGCTGCCGGCAAAAATTTTTGAATTAGGGAAAAAACCTTTCACAAAAATGTAATCTGGCCTGTATTCGGAGCGTATAGATTGCATAAGTTAATGGACCTACCCCTCAGAGAAGCTTCCAAAATTACAAATCTACCCCAGGATCAATATGAGCTTTGTTCACTTGTAAAGGGCAACCCAATGATATTACGATCGCTACCCCCTCTCTTATTGTTGTTAAAAGCTGAGTACGAGATAGGGAAGGCGTTGTGGGCAAACCTGAAGGTTCCTGACTTATCAAAATGAGTCTCCTTAAGAAAGGAAATGTCAGCCCTCTGAGACTTCAATTCCTGGAGGGCAAGCCTCCTTTTTCTAGAGGCGTTAAGTCCCCTATCGTTCAATGAAATGGTACGTGTCATTTTGTAATTGTAAGTTACTCACATGCCCAAGACCCCCAGAGACTATCAACTCTCCTTTAACCTCTAAGAAACAATGGTGAATCTTCTCCTCCATCCACTTCTGTGATTTCTTATCTAGAAGCTGGTAAATGGGTGGGAAAGAAACACTAGGGAAAGGGAGAGACAAGGACAACGAAGAACAGAGAGAAAAAAAATATTGGAAATATAAACAAAAATTCCTAATTTTAAGCAATAAGGCTCCATAATTCCCAGGAATAGAAAGCCTGGTCTGTGGCTATACCTGTGGAGTAAAACCAGCCCACTAGGAAGACAAGAATCGTAGCCACAGAAGAGATTTTCAGGGAGGCGTAGCCCAACGCTTAAAGCCCCCGTCTCACATAGCGATATCGCTAGCGAGATCGCTGCTGAGTCACTAGTTTTGTGACGCAGCAGCGAGCTCACCAGCGATATCGCTGTGTGTGACATTCAGCGACGATCAGCCCTCCCTGCTGGGTATCGCTGATCGTCGCTGAAATGTCAGGACATTTTTTTGATCACTGGTCTCCCGCTGACAGGCACGCATCGCTGCGTGTGACAGGCGGGAGACCAGCGATCCGCTGGTAACCAAGGTACACAGCGGGTTTCCAGGCGCCGCGCAGCGCCTGGAAACCCGCTATGTACCTTGGTTACCAACTCCCTGCATCAGTGCGCTGGTATCCAAGGTACACTGCGGGTAACTAAGCGATGTTTACCCGCAGTGTCCTTGTGCTGATCGCTGCCTGAGCTGCCTGTTTGGCAGCTCAGCAGAGATAATGTAGCGATACACCAGCGATCCTGATCGTTGTCGGGATCGCTGGTGTATCGTTATGTGAGACCCAGCCTTAACTTGCACAGAGGAAAAAAAATAATTAAAACAGCTATCTAACAAGATAACAAGCCAGGGCCTCTCCCAGGTGTACAACCACAATAACTTGCGGGATTACCCGCCAACAGATGATTCCAGCTTCAATACACTTAAACAGTAATCTAAAGATAAGCCTGCACCGGTTAATACTTTTTTTTCCCACTGTTTTCCAAATGCTGAAACAACTTTTTTGTAAGTAAATCTTATAATATAAGAAAAAAGAGAAATATTGTATTAAAACAGATATGACAGTTCAGCAGAGGCCCGTTTGGGTTGATCCTCTCTTTTTGCCTCTACCGCTCAAAGGTTTCTTTCTTCTTTTTTGAGACCAAACCGGCGGTGGAGGCAGCCCCGTAAGGTTAGGAATGCCCCAGTCAGCAATCTTAGGGACTTGGAGCCCCAACTTGTCACAAACGTTTGGTAGATCCTCCAGGGTGCGCAGTGTTTCCAAAATCCCCTCTCTCCTTGCTGTTGTAAGGGGGTGACATAGGATTACTGCCTTACTCTGCTCCCCTAATGGTTCTTAATGTGTAACTGTTTACATCTGTTGGTTACTGTAATGTCGTTGTTAACACTCGGTGATATTGCTACATGTAAAATATGTATTACCCAGCATAGTCAATGGTACTGCCACACTCTTTTCTGTGTTACCATTTTATGTACAATGTTATATGTGTGTGTTCCTTCCTTTAATGTACAAATTTATTTATGCCTGTAGATAGGGACAGTTCTTAGTGCACCTTTCAGACACTAGAGGGGGTACTTTAGTGTTTATAGTTCCGGGTAAGTGTAGTTTCCTTTGGGGCCAGTAGATGAGGGCATACTAGTGAGCCTTATTAGTGTTGGTCTTAGTGAGTTGATAAGGGGTTAACATAGGAGGGGCTGTCGGGTGGTAAGCTGCAGGTCTTAGGGAAGTTTAGTCAGACGGGGCCAGGGTGCCCGAAGTGTCCACACGGGCTCTAAGCCCAGGATGGCTTGACAGCCCAGTAACATTCGTCAAGTGAGAGTCCCAGGTATCCGCAGTTGTATGATGGAAGGACAATGGGACAACAGAATGAAGAAGCTAAGGCAACTGATTGCCTGGGCGGACACCTGGCGGTCCGAAGACAGGCGGACCACGAAACTAACGGGGCAAGTGAGTGAAAAAGAAAGTAACGTTGAAGCTTCACAGGGGACAGTACAGACGGGTTGGATGCTTTGTCAGAGGCAGCTTAGCTTAGTGACTGATGATCTCTATCTTGAGGCGAAGCAGGCAGAGGGAATTGTCATTGTGGCAAGGACGAGCCGGGAGGAAGCTGAGAAGCAGTTTAAGATGGTCCGATCTGGGCGCGTAATGCAAGGAAGTGTCAGCAGTGCAGTGAAAGTTGAGGAATCCCGTATGAAAGAATATGTAACCCGAAATGTATCAACTGTGGATATGCTGTGCAAAGTTTATAGTAAAGAAACTGTGCCAGTTACAATGGACTGTGTCTTATTTGATGGGGGTCACCGTGGGAAGGAATCTTTCTTGTCTGAGAAGTGCCCAGAAGGACCTGAACCTGGAGATACAGGTACGCACAGCAATGGACTTTATGTTTCTGTAGGGGACCGCCAGGACACTGATGCTGAAGTAACCATGGTCACGATTATAGTCCTGGCTGGCCCTTACACTGTTAAAGTAAAGGGTAAACCCCATCTATAGGAGACTCCGAGGTCTTTCAGGATGAACAACAGAGGCCTAAGAAGCCGCCTTTTTTGCAAGGTTATACGGGATAAATCCGGAAACAACTGAACACCACAGTCCTGGTGCAGAATATCCTTTAGGGACCTGGCTTTTGACATAATTTTTTCTTTGGTTTCAAAGTCATGCAGGCAACAGATAATATCACGTTTATATGGTAATGAACCCTTAAGCTGCAGGGCTTGGTGTGCTCTATCAAATTTAAGGGGTGTAGAAACTGGGTCTCCCAAGATGGGATTAAAGATGTCCTGAAGAATTAGTTTAACATTTTCCTGATAGTCAGCTTCAGGGACACCTCTCACCTTAATGTTACGTCTCCTTCAACTGTTTTCCAAATCTTCCATCTGCACCTGGAGATCCCTAATCATTTTCTTTTGCAAAGTAGTTGTTTGATGCAGCTCAGCCCATATGGGATCTCGTTACATCATGTTCATCCTCTAAGGAGTGAATTCTGAAAGTCCTGTCGGACATAAGCAATTTCAGACCGACAGTTGTCCTTAACCTCTGTTATTAATACTTTAAAATCCTCTTTTGAGGGGAAATGAGAAAAAAACTTTAGCCATTGTTGGGGAGAGATGCTCATCCAGATGTTCTCTTTTGTCATCTGAAGACCCCTCTAAATAGTCACTGTCATCCTCCCTCATTAATACTTGGGGTTAGTCTAGGGGGATCATTTTGGGAGTTAGATACACCTGTTTTCGCTGGTTTACCAGACACCTCCTTGATGCTTACTGCCTGGTTTTGCTGCAGCATAGACTCTGCAGCCTGTGCATGGTCAGGGGAGGGGGAGAGATGGCCTCCTTCTATTGATTGCTGCACGCCGCCATTTTTATGTATGATGGTGACCGAGGAGGACCAGCAACTGCTCTAATCCAGCAGGGCCGCGCATATCTTGGGGGTTCTCTTCTTTCCACCTCCTTCTCTTTACCCCCTTCGGTCCTGGCATCAGCCCTCTCTGAGCATCGCGCCCCCTCCTCCAGGGCTCCAAGCACTGCAGCTCCCTCAAGCTCCCCTGCCACCTCTCCACGACAAGATGGGGCCAAGACCTCGGCGGAACCACGCTCCCGCAGGAGAAAGACGGCCAGGGCCGTCGCGGAGCTGGCTGACCCCACTCTGGAGAGCGCAGGGTTTCTCACCCTCCTGGGACCCATCGGGGGATGGTAAGAAGCGTCGGTGCAGGCTTTTGCTAGCTGATATATAATATGCCTGGCGGGAGCTCCTCTGCCACGTGTCCTCTCTAGCCGGCATCAAGACACACCCCCTGATTTCATCAAATTTCATGAGCTGCAATATTATCAATGTAAATTGTCTGGTGCAGCCATCCACAGAATGTCAGCTTATTCAGCGAATATTCACCACAGAGATTTAGGGTTGGTATCCCAACATGAATTAGTTTTTACACCAAGTTTCCCCTTTTCTTCCTGTTTCAACTCAACTCCAACTAATGTCATTTTTGGCAACTTTCATTTTTTATGGCATCGGTAAACTAATGGGTCACTGTGGCCATGATGCATCTGTGTTCCCCTAGAGGAAAAAGGCTCAGGTGGCATCCACAAGTAATCTTCAATTTTACTGCGAACTCTTGTGGAGCAAAAATTACAAAGTGGAAGTTCTCACCTCTAAATGTTGTATGAATGAGTAAAATAATAACTTGTGCAGAGAATATTTCACTCACATTAAAATCTGTTCTCAGGGGAAACAACTTCTTGGCTAATTGAGTTTCTATCAAGAATTCATAGTTGCTCACATTTAGAAATCTGCATGATGTAGATATCAGGATAGAAGGCGATTTTTGAAGAGTAGACACTTCTATGATTTTTACAGTCTAGTTCCCTGATAATGTGAAATGCGTGACTTGCACAATTCCTTTTGTCGAACATGCAGAGCAAACAGTTTAGATTTTGGAGGCAGTGCTAAGGAGGACAGCGCCGAGAAGCGTTCCTATAAATGGTAATTAGGAAAGATATAAACAAGAGGAGAGAGACACCATCCAGCTTTTATTCTGTAAATAATGTCGTGGACCGTTTGGCATATTCCTCCCTGCCAGGCTGCTTTGTATACACAAGTTTAACGTGAATTCATCTTTAAAATCCAATTCAGAGAGTAGTAAGCTCCTAAGAGATGATGGAACGTCATGAATGAAATAATGGAAAATCACCATGTACGGCTTCAGAGGTAGTCACCATCA
The DNA here is from genome assembly GCA_009801035.1 of Oophaga pumilio. Lineage (NCBI taxonomy): Eukaryota > Metazoa > Chordata > Amphibia > Anura > Dendrobatidae > Oophaga > Oophaga pumilio. The sequence continues at coordinate 28,086 of VIAB01013360.1, forward strand.
TGTATGCAATGAATATTCTGAGAAAGTACAGCAAGTCCTCTGTTCTTGAGTGACGTCATTAGTCTATACCAAGAATAAATGCTGTGGAGCACAGCTTCCCAAAACTGTTCTTAAGCAAGAAGTAACAGCAGTGATTTAGAGTGTAGCCTCTGAAGTCATTTGTCAGATAATCTCAACAGGTAGGGCATGAATTTATATCTATCGCCTACACAAGAAGCCACATTTAGTGTCGTGTATGGATGTGTTCAGGGATCTGCCATACAGAGCTAATTACTGCTTTTAAACGACTAGTGTGTCTCCTCATTGGCAGAAAAAAAGTCAGCGCTAAAAAAGTGAAAATGTACTTGTGGAGACATGGGGGTCGGCGGGCGCTCAGGTCCGCTAGCTGAAACCGCATGGACCAGGGATCGTACCGCCGAATGCCTTCTTTCCTTTTAACGTGGGCATAACGCTACTCAGATAACACAGGGTGAGGGTAAAACAGTGTGGCAATGTTTTGTTGAACCACAAAATAGGCAGATAACATGTAGAACAGTCCCAGTAAAATACCCCAAGGTGGTGCATATGACATTCCGCTGACTCGCCGGGATAATGGCAGCTGTTACTTCAGAGCTCCCAGGGTCGACTACCCCACCTGTGGCATGCACACAGAGAGGAGGTATTGACAAGCCTAGGAAACTGACAGTCCATTCAGGTGTAAGGCCAGTTGACCCGGGGGTCACAACCTGGCTTCTCCGAACATCTCCATTGAGCCAGGCGACCGGCAGGTCCCAATCCTGGCTTGCTCCTAAAGTATCCATGGTTCAGTGATGGTCAATGGAGCAGATCTGCATTCTTCCAACCTGGGCCGAGGTCCCCTAGGTTGTTTCCTGTAGAATGATAGATCTGTGTCCCTTGTGATGGAGCCATGATGTATAGATGGCAGTCGTGTAGAGTTCTCTGGATGAGTGAATGTCATGGCTGAATCTCTGGCTCTCTCTGCCTCTCTCTATAGAGGCATGTAACCTCTTTTTATACTTAACAAGTGTCCTTCATTCAGTATTGACATAAAGGGTAAGAATGGAGATGAGATCAAGTAGCATTACTTGATTATTTAATCTATTTGCATAGTTTTTTCTCCTCTTTTTTCAAAGTCATGAAACTATCTTGCCTACACAATGCATAATTATCATATCAGTAAACATCACTAGTCATCAAAGATAAGAGCACAATATGTTATATGAAATGTCAATATTACAGGCTTACTCAAACAAAAGTCTATTTTGTTGACCAAAACATATATTCAAATGTCAACATACAGATAACAGTCTATTCTTCTTGGTTTGCTAAAAATAGTCATCTGGTTAATTTAAGATACAATGCTGTGTCTTCACAGTACTTTTCATACTTAGGTTTACAATAAATTTACTTTTAAAAAGAACCTGCCTGGATAATTTTACTTTTGAAACTAGTTGTATGGCTGAATAATTTGCAGAAGTACAAAAAAAGATGTTTCCTGTTTTGTAGTACTCTGATGTGCCATTGATGAGAAATTGAGCTTTAAAAAAAAACTGTCAGGTCACATAACTATTCAAAACCGCTACAATAGCACTACTAATGTGTCAGATGTTCTAATCGTGCCCCCTTGGATGTGATTGACAGACTTGATACAATCCCTGTTAATGTAGGACTGCCGGCATGTCATTTCAGGTGGTCCTACCAAGTTAGGGATTGCACAGAAGCCATTAGTCATTCCCAGGGAGTAGTAATTAGAAGATCTGACAGGACTAGTCATGAAAAGACACCCCCACTGAACTAGTCCAGCCTCATTTACATATGCGACGATGCATGTAAAAACTTCATTTTTAAACCATAGCAGCGTTACAGTTCAATTAAAGGGAACCTACCCATGCGATTCACACTGCCCGAATCACAGGCCTACTCCAAGGCAGTTCTACGGCAGCTCCTTCCTGCCTCTAAACACATGTATGGAGTAACTTGCCAGTCTAGGGGAGAAGACGCTGGGCGACTTGCCTTTGACCAGTCATCCCAAGATGCATAGTCCTTGGTCAGCATCTGAAAACATGTTTTCTCTGAAATGCTGCTGTGTTTCAGAGAAACATATACAGCTATAATAACAGACACGCTCTGATTTATGCTGCTCATGATTTAAGTAGGTTCTATTAAAAAGATGTCTTTAGAATACAGTATTGTGTTTGAGGCTATAGTAGCAGTTTTAAAAAATTATGAGTACTCACATTTATAAAGTTACATGCAGACTAGCCTGGAAGTGCATTGAGGTGTGATGATACTTTGAGATACTTTGAGATACATTGACACACCCCAAATTCACTTCCAGGCTATTTGCATGTTGATTGGCACAAAATATTACAATACTGGTATAATTTTTATTGTACTATGACATTTACAGCCAAACCACTAGTTTGATTAGTAAACAGTCCTTAAGTTCCCATTACATTTCTTATTAAGAGAAGAGGTACACTCTGCAAAAAAAGTACAGCACATTTTTTTTTTGCAAATGATCATCTACATTGTATTATTAGTTTACCTTGTAAAAATCTACCATAATATGTATACAGCTCCTTTACAGACTTATGTGAAGGCTCATACTGCACTCATGTGTTAAGGTACTGCCACACTTAGCGATCTCGTTAGCGATCA